>CAUYRT010063064.1:0-57845 GCA_963574885.1 Lepilemur ruficaudatus | reverse complement strand
GAAGTACTTGTCATTACCCAGAATTCTTTTTTGAGACAGGGTCTCTCTGTCGCTCAGGCAGTGCCGTGGAGCAGTCATAGCTCATTGCAACTGTAAATTACTGATCCTCCTGCCTCAGTCTCCCATGTAGCTGGGACTACAATTGCACCACCACACCCAGCTAATTTTTCTATTTTTGTAGAGACAAAGGGTAGAGCAAGGGTCTTGCTCTTGCTCAGGCTGGTCTTCAACTCCTGACCTCAGGCGATCCTATCGCCTCGGCCTCCCAGAATGCTAGGATTAGGAGCATGAGCCACCACTTCCAGCCTGAAGTCATAGGATTTTTGATCCGAGAGCTTAGAGACCATTTAATTGGTTCTCACACTTTTTTGTGCATAAAAGTCACTTGAGGAAGATGACGGGGGTGCAGGTTATGGATTCCCCCCCAAAGTGTTCTGAGTAAGCAGGTCTGGGTGGGGCTGGTGACCTCTCCTACTTTGAAGTGGGCAGTCTGTGAACCACGCAGTCAGAAGCCCGGGTGTAATCAGGCCCCCTCTGCTGGTGCCTGGCTTGTCCCCTCATGCTGCAGTCACATGTCCCCATCCACACGTGACAAGGCTGCTGGACGGCCGTGGTGGGGAAGAGGTAGCCTGGCCAGGAGGAAAGAAGAGGTTGGGAAAGCCAGGACTTTGACGATGGCTTTGGAGGAGAAATCACTGGCTTTTTAATCCTTGGGTGGTGGCGAAGGCAAACAGTACGCTTCAATGATATCGGCAGGGAGGCGTGTAGCTTGTATGTAGTGGCTTCCACTGGGACGTCCCCAGATGGGTCACGTGTCTCCTCACAGTCCAGTGAATTGTTAACGGTGTGAATCACTCGGCTCTGGTTCAGCCACCGCACTTGGCTGCCAGTCCAGTGCCTCATTTCATGTACCCACAACCCCAGGGCTGTGCTGAGAGTCTAACACCAGATCATACAGTGGCACCCGTTATTCCAGCATACAATCTATCTAGTTCTGAATCCTTCAGCTATTCAGAAATGAACCCACGGAGTCTTTCCAGTCTTGTTCTTCCAGCATCACTCTCCCCATCCCCTAGCACCTGCCCTGGGCTCTGGGTCTCTTGATGAGGTGCCGGAGCCACTGCCTGTGCCCATGGTCTCACCCCACAAGCTCTAGCAGGCTGCTCCACGGCCTTTCACAGCTCAGTATTTCTCTAGAATAAAAACCAAGGGATGTCTGCAAACTAAAACACCATGGCCCTTTTCATCACCAGTGTTTTCCTCATCTTAGAGGCAGAAAAGGCAAAAAGCAGTAGGAAGCAGTGAGCAGCTACCGCTGACTCACCACGAATTGCCATCAACTGTGAGTTATTCAGCAGCTGCAGAATAGCCATCCTTTGTTTAAAAAAAATAGGCCTTTCTGAAATATTTTTCATCTCCCCCAATCTTTGTGCATGTTTTTATTTTTATAAATAACTGATCAGAACATAGTCAAGGCAACTGACGCCTACTAAGCGACTGAGACCCCATAGACTTCAAATACTGGAATAGGGTCCAGTATCATAAATATATTTACAAAGACACACAAGTCCATATCATTGCCACAGACCCTCCTACAGCAAAGTTCCAGAGGTCCTGTCTTTGTCCCTTAATAATTGTGCTCTGTTGACCTTGTTACTGCATGGGCATTTGTATCAACATTGCACAAAGCAGTATTTATCGCGTGAGCTCATTTCACTCTACAACAATGCTGTGAGATAGGTATTATTTTAAGATCAAGAAAGCGAGGCTCTGAGAGGTTTAGCAACCACCTAAGATCACTAAAGTAGCAAGTGATGGATTAAGGACTTGACCCAAGACCTGGATGCCAATTCAGGGCACACTCCACCATGTTATGTGGCTTTTACTCTATGTATGTGCCAAGCAGGGCCCACACAGCTTGTTCATGAGATGACCTGGCCCCAGGCCTGCGTGGCGGTTCTAAGAAAGCACCTCGCAGAGCTCCAGCAGGGAACACGCTGGCCCAGGGCACCAGCCTCTGCACCGTGCTCCGAATCCATCGCCGCCTTTGCCGAGGCCACCCTCCCCACGGCTGCGAATGGCTAGGCAGGGCAGGCGCCCTGGGGCAGCCCCCTTCCTGAGAGACATGGGATTCCTCTGACTGGGACTTTGTCTCAGCACTCCCCTTCTGCCTTGCCCGAATTTCCTCAGACTGCACGGGGAACAAGGAAGCGTCCACTCAGCCTTCCCTCCTCTCCAGGTGAGGTCAGACTTGCATTGCAGTCTGATGGCGGTTCCACCTTTCTCCGGCACCCTAATAAAATCCTGAGCTGCTGCTTCTCAGAGGACCCAGGTGATCTCACTACTTTGCTACTGATGGCCCTGCAAGGCCCCCTCTGCAGGCTCAGGAACCCCACAGAGAACCCAGTGCTCAGACTCTCTAGTGAAAGGGGAGATGAACTAAAAACGCAAAAGACAGAACGGCAAGCTTCAGCGTGGATGCCGGCGCTGGCCTGGGTCTGCCCTTAGACATGGAGGAATCTTCCAGGGGAAAGTCAGGCAGGGAACTGTCACTGCCATGAGCACGTCTGCCTGGGCAGCCTTCTTGCAATGCGCAGTGGGAGGCGGTTGTTCCCAAGCAGTGAGAACTTCTCCCGAAGATGCTCCATCGTGCCTGTCTGATCTTCTGCGTCCTCCTAGGTTGCTAAGAGCCACTGTCTTCAGGACCTGTTTTTGTTGACTTTCAGACTACCTGTTGGGGAGGAGACAGCCAGCTATGAGAATGTTCACTGTTAAAGAAAGAAACATCCGTGTTGATTCCTCCTGATAGGAAGGCATCAGAGAAGGCACTAGTTGTTTGTTATCTGTCATTTGAAGAAGGAACCAATGTCAAAACCATAATCCCACACACTCTTCTCCTATGAGTCATGGAGCAAGCCTGGCATTCTCAGGTTTGTTCATCCACCAAACACATTCTGAGCCCTCCCGCACCCCACGCCCAGGTGGTGAGACTAGAGAAGAAATACCGTCTAACAGTCAGCACCCGGTGCCAGGGAAACATGTCACGAGGTGTCATCCGGGAGACTCCAGAATTGAAGCAGCCCTTACTGAAAACCAATTTTTTTTTTTTTACCTTGCCAACAAAGATATTTACCACAGTGGCAATGTTCCTTGTTTGAAAACACAGCAATTACCCTCCAGTCACTAATTAACCCAGGTGTGGCTAGGGACAGCTGGCTACCAATCTGTGTGGTGACAGCACCTGTATCATCAGGCTGCCATTGCTGGCCCTTGGGGCAGCATGAATGGGTGGGTTTTCTCTGGGGCTGTGATCCTCAGAGTTTAAACCTCACTGTTTTACAGCTCCTGATAGTCCCCTAACGTCCGGAGACTCCCGGTGGGTGGAAGGGAAGGGTTTAGACAACAAGGAAAACAGTTACACAGTATCCACAATATCCTCTAGATCTGTGCCATCCAAGAGATGAGTCTGAATTGAGGTGTGCCGTGTGCATAATAAGGTAAACAACAAATTTTGGAGACAGTGTGAAAAAAATAATATAAAATATCTCATTAATAATTTTTGCATTGATTACATGTTGAAATGATGCTAATTTTGATATACTGGATTAAATAAAATATATTAAAATTAATTTCACCTGTTTCTTTTTATCTTTTGAATGTGGCCACTAAAACATTTCAACTTATGTAGGAGGCTCACATCGATTGCATGGTGCTACTCTGGGTGTCACTGTGGGGGCAGTGACTGTATCTGCTTTTGCTCATCCAAGCCAAAGAAGTCAGCACGATACCTGGCACTGAAAAACAATACATGTTTGAGGGATGAATGAAATTTCTCTTAAGTCAAGAAGCAGTTCTACCCTCTCCTTATCTTAACCTAATATCGGAGGAGACAGGAGATTTGCAAAAGTCTATCTTCCAAATTTGAATCTCAGGCGCTAAACTCCCCTGAGTGTGTGTCTGACTGCCTACTTTTAAACTCCGCTTAGATGGGTAATAGGTATCTCAAACTTAACATCTCCAAACCAGAATTCTTTATCTTTCCCACAAACATCTTCCTTCTCATTTTCTCACCGTGATCCACCCTGTTTTTCAGGGCAAAAACCTAGACAGAAGTCATCCTTGAGTCCTCTATCTTCCTACTCCTTCCCATCCCCATTATCACACCACCTAACCCCACCCAATCAAGAAATAGTCCGGTTGCTTCTATTGCAAAATACATTGCAGAAATACCTACTTTCTCCACTGTCTCGTCACCATCTCAGCATGAGCCACCTTTGTCCCTCAGCCGCACTATCGTCCTCAATGTCTAAGTGTCGCTGCCACTGCCGTCAGGAATACTGTGAGCTGCTGTTATCCTCTTGGCAAAGACAAAAAATGGTTGCAGTTAACTCTGCCATAGGATGAATTTTATCTGTACTTAGCAAATGTGCTTCAGTAGAGCACACAGACTGTGGGATGGAAACAGTCATCTAAATACACACCTGCCTTCAGGCAAGTCTTCACTCAGGTCCAGACAGAAATCCACCCTCGCCACAGGTGTGGGGTCCAGAGACAGGCAAGCCCAGGCTTTGACTGCGTCATTTATTAGCTGTGTAGCCTTCCGCAGGGGTGGGCATCATGGCCACAGCAGGCATCACTTTCCACTGCAGTGGTCTTCCTGCTGCCTTTGGGGACTTCACCAAGGGTGCTGTCCAGCTCAGAAGCAAACAAAACAGAAGCCTCACCCCTGCTTAGAACATACCCAACATAAAAACCAGCCTCCATGTGCAGGACCGCAGAAAAATGAAGGAGAATCAGAAGCACTATTTTCTTTAAACCATTCTCCTCAATAACAATCTGCTCCCTGTAGCATACTCATTCAGTATTTAAAGTCCACCCACCCAACACATATTACGTGAGGCCATGTGCTAGGTGCTGGGGATAATGATAAACAAGACAGTCTAGCACCAACTCCATAGTCCGAATGAACGCCATTCCCGTCGCTATGATTTTTAATACCTCGCCAGCTCTCAAACAGGCCTTTGCTCTCATCATTTTCCCAGCGTGAAGCTCCTCCCCACTTATTTTCATCCTCTGGGTTTTGCTCATCATGAAAGGACCATTCAAAGCCTCCCTTCTCGACAGTCTCTGAATTCACACCATTCACCCTCTGTGCAACTTTCATTTGGTTCCTATCCTCTAGCAAACGCCACCTGCCTCTCCATCCCCCAGGTCAATCACCTACGCTGCTGAGAAGAGCTGCCAGTTCTGCCCAATCTTCTTTCTCTACACCTCCAACCTCGAGCTCCATCTGGGCCCCTCTACCCGCTGTTTATGCCTGGACTTGATACTACCTGCCTGGCAATTCTTACCCATTTCTCCTTCAAAACTTTCAAGAGTCTACTCCAGTGTGAGGCCTACCATTATTCCATAATATACTATTATTATTAATTCTCCTCCTCTAAACTAAGTCTAATTCTAGTACTTGCCTTATCATTGAATACAGAATGTGGTGGCCATTTGTCATTTTCTACTATGCAATATTTAACCCCTTCCTACTTTGGAATCATATCACCCTGTCTGCAACTATAGATGACAATGCAGAAGGGTCCTCTTTCTCTCTACCCCTGGCAGCCATAGGACAGGCATGGGGCCAAAGACTGGCAACCAGGGGCTCTTGCACAGGATTTCGACTCCTGATTGAGTGTACCAGAGATAAAGGGAAGGTTGGAACTTTCTCGTGGCAGTGGCCGCGGTGTCCAGTGGCATCCAACATGGTGGCAGTCATTGCAGTGCTGGTGGCAGCCTGCAGCTGGACTGTTCTTGTGAACCAACAGCTGTGGTTCTTTCTGCTTCTTGGCCCATGGACCAGGTCACGTCTTTCAGACTCTGAAAACCTCCAGTCTTCTTCCAGTGAATTCTGTATCTACTTAAAACACTAATAGTTGATTTCCATTGCTTAAATCAAGAAGCCGACTGTCTTATACTCACAACAGTTCCTGGCCCAGTACTGTTCAAAACAGCAGATGCTTAGTAAGTGTGAGTTGATGGTAAAAATGAGTATATTTGAAAAGGAGACACACTGAAGTAGACAGGTTAAGCTAAAGTCTGGACCAGACCTCTGAGCCTTTCTTTTCCCAGTGAACATACAAATTACGGAAACTTAATGGCACGTAGAACCTCAGTAGGAATGACACCAAGGAGGCAGAGATTTCAGAAAATTACAATTATCTAAGCCTAATCTCTCCAGATTATTACCAAAAACCCAGGTTCTTGGCACAGCTGGAGCTTAGTACATTCTGGCAGTTTCTTCTTCATCGAGTTGAAGAGGAGACCAGGAGAGCAGAGGCATCCAAACGTTTTCAATAGTGAGTCCAACTGACCAGGATGCCGTGAGCCGCCTGCATTTTAAATTGAGAACTGTGTTGAGGAATAGCCTGACAAGTATAAAAAAATATGGATTTTTAGCCATGACAAAATCAATCCCCTAAAACATTTTAATAACCTTTAGCTGTGCAGAGTGCCATACTGTAATCAATTTTATTCAGTCAGTGAGAACACTGATATTTGCCATATCAAAATTATTTCAAAAGCCATGTATTTCATATAGTCAGGCCAAAGACATCTCACTCAATTTTGACTCCACAAGAATGGACATTCTTGACTTTAATTTGACAGAGTCAAGGAGGAGAATGTATTTTTGCAGAAATATGTAGGTGCCAAAAAAGGCTATGATCCCAAAGGCAAAATGCTAGAAGTATCTAAAACACCATGTCTTTTTAGTGGGTTAATTAGGCAAAACACTTTGTGCTAAAAATTTTAGGAGAGATCGCATTCTAGGAATGACAGGTACTGGATCATCATTCTGTGAGCTCTCTGAAGTCCCACATTATATTCCATTCTGTATACCTCTCATGACCAGGTATGTATATACATGAAATCACACACACGCCTGCATACTCCTGCACCTACCACAGTGGCTAACACACAGCAAATGTCCAGTAAATGGTTTTAAGTAAATGCATGAAGACCTGAACTTAGAACAACACTCTCACCCATTACTGATTACATGTGCCAAACTGTGACTACCAGGCACTTGCAAATGGTTACAACGTATCTGGGAGGCTGGGGTGGGGAAGCCAGAACCAAGGCCTTATTGTGTGGCAGGCCCCTTATAACATGCAGCACTAGCTGTTGTTATACTCATTTTCAGATGTAATAGAAATTGAGGCTCAGAGAAATCAATCACCTAACTAGTAAGAAGTAGAATCAAGCCTTGAACTTAGACCTTTGCAAATCTAGTACTCTTTCTATTCTACCTAGGTCTCTTAACTGGGGACCCCAGAAAACCCACAGAAAGCATGTGGGAAATGTTTACGAGGTCAGGATCCATGTCTTTCATCTGATCCTCAAGGTGGTCCATGGCCTCCAAAAGGCTAAGATGTGGGCTTATGGCCACATGCAGGTGGCATGCTGGCATTTGCCTGGTGCAATGGAGAAGAAGGAGATGGTGAGAGCAGAGTGGAGGAAGGTTGTATGTTGCTGTTCTCACCCAGTTTCAGCATCCCTCTGAGCTGATATGCCAACTCTAAGGGAGTACTGGTGTCCTGCCTCCAGTGGTATAGGGTGACAAGTAACCTGATCCAATCCCACCCACTCTTCATATATTTATATACACATTACACTCACTCGGAGAAACTTAGAACACTGTTGTGTGTGTGTGTGTGTCTGTGTGTGCGCGCGTGTTGGGAGTGGGGTATCGGAGAGGCCACAGAGACAGGGACTGGGCCTGAAATTATTTATTCTCTTAAGCCTTTGGTGATCTAGCTGTGTCGTGATCTAAAAAGGAGAGAAAAACCAGCGGAGCTAAGATCTTAAGAATGGAGTAAGAAGCAGCTATTGATGAATCAAATATTAAATCTAATTTACTCTGGACTTTGAGGCTACAAGCCTTCCTGGGGATAAGAGATAGATTGAAAATTCTGTTTCTATGCGTTTAACAGGTATTTGTAGAGTATTCGCTGCTCTCACTAGGCATACTGCTAGGGAGCTCTGTGCAATATGAAGTTGAATCAGGTGCATTCTATATGTGTGCATGTTACACAAATAAGTCTTCCCAACTCAGTGTGACAAGACTGTACCAGAAACATGATAAAGGGCTATGGGAGCTCCCCCAGGGGAAAGAAAGATTATACCTAAGGGAACGAGAGCAGTTCCATTGGAGGTGACATGTCGCTTCAATTAAATAAACATGTATCAAGTGCCAGACACTGTATTGGCTTGGGGATAGAAGGTGTCTAGATGCAAAATATATGCTGTCAAAGAGCCCAAAGCCAAGCCCACAGGCCAAGAAGCACAGAAATGATGATCTGCTACACCGAAGGCAATGTGTCTAAATTGCTTGGTGGCCCAGCTCTGGGAGCAACAAACTATGTATGTGGTGTGTCCTGGGAAAGAACTGATCAGGTTTCAAGTAGAAGGAAGCATAGATACAAAGGCTTTCCAAAGAGAAGCAAAAATAGTAGCAATAGTATTTACAGAGCATTCACCAGGTGCTAAGCACTGTACTAAGTTCATTTATAGTACTTTGTCTCACAGAGCAACCCTTTGAGGTAAGCACTATTCATTCTGCGTACTCTTGGGTGCGTATTTTTTCAGACTTTAACATCTATGGGATCAAGAGTTACGATGGATTGCTTGAAAAATGGCCAACATAATTCCCCTCCTTGTACCCATGTGCATGGGGAGTTCTTTCCCAAACTAATTCTTGACTTGGTCATGTGGCTTGCTTTGGTCAATTGAATAACAGTAAACTTGATGCAAGCAGAGGTTTGAAAAGCAATTCTACAGTAAGTCTTGTCCCCTTGGCTGTGCTTGGAGCCTCAAAACCACCGTCTTGAGCTAGCTTGCTGGAGTGGCCGTGTGGAGCACTGAGGGACCTCAGCAAAAAACCTGCCAACCATCAAAAATATGAGTGAGGCCATCCCAGAGAATCTGGCCCCAGCTGATTACCAGCTTATGGCACCCGTGGGAGACAGCCCAGGAGAGAGCAGCAAACAAACCAACCAGCTGAATCCAGTCCAAGCACCAACCCACAAAGTGATATGCTAATAAACGACTGTTGTGTTAAGCCACTAAGTTTTGGTGTAATTTTTTATACAGCAAAAGCTAATTGATATAGGGTGCACCTTCCAATTGATGATTTCTTGTAATTAAAAAGAGTCACACTATTTTTCTCAGGGATATATAAAATAATTGTGCATCTTTCAATAGTCTGTGATTTAGATTTGATGCAATATAGTATTATACTCACTTGGCAGATAATAAAGGTAGGGATTTGAGGGTTACTTGCCCTGGGTCTGTAAATAATAAGTAATGCCATTTGAATCCAAGCAGTCTGACTCTAGATCTTTGGGTTTGAACCTTCAAATAGCTGGTGAGGAGAACAACAGATGAACTGGTTGGTGAGGAAAGTAGGGACAGGTTATGATGGGTATCTCAGAACCCTAAGAGTTTGAATTTTACTGGTTGAACCTAAGAAGCCAGTTGAGTTAGAAAGATGAAGTACTTATAATTTCTTTTTGACACTGACTAAATAAAATCTTCATATCACTTTAAGAAACAGCAAGTGGAGTGCTGTGGGGGCACGGGGGTTGGGGGCTGGAACCAGTCCAGAAGCCCTGGCCTGGTCAACTCTGCGTTGGGACAGAACTGCAGTGTGAGGAGAGGGCGTAGACAGTGAGTCCAGACGGCTGGTGACCTCTGACCCAGAGGAGGAGGGGAAAACCCGAGAAAGTCACTGGGCACATGTGGACTGCTCTCCCCCATAGAGTTGATGAAGCCAGAGGATCGAGTGCATTTCAAACATAAAATGGGGCCAGGCACGGTGACTCACGCCTATAATCCTAGCACTCTGGGAGGCTGAGGCAGGAGGATTGCTTGAGCTCAGGAGTTCGAGAAAAGCCTGAGCAAGAGCGAGACCCTGTCTCTACTAAAAATAGAAAGAAATTAGTCAAACAACTAAAAATAGAAAAAATTAGCCAGGCATGGTGGTGCATGCCTGTAGTCCCAGCTACCCAGGAGGCGGAGGCAGGAGGATTGCTTGAGCCCAGGGGTTTGAGGTTGCTGTGAGCTAGGCCGACACCACGGCACTCTAGCCCAGGCAAGAAAGCAAGACTCTGTCTCAAAAGAAAAAAAAAATGGAAATATAAAATGGGTGTGGGGAAAGGGAGGACTGTGGCTTCATGAGGGCCACTGAAGACCATGTGACAGTTATCAGTCGTTACAGAACAGTGTCAGTCTGATGGAAATGCCCCTTCTTTCCTACTGCTGGAAGCCCAAGAAAGTTCTACCAGCAAACCCGAACAGTAGCACAAGAGTGGTGCAAAAAGCATTGCCAAGTGGAGTAGATTTACTGCGAAGCCAACATAGCTTAATTTTCAGGGCTGTTCACTTACAGAAGCCCCCTGTGAGACCTTGGCAGGGGCTTTGTCAACAAGTTCACATAGTTACATGTTTCTGCAAAATTGGCAAAAGTAAGGCAATGTAGCTGGAACCAGTTGATACAGACTGATCAGTTGAGACTAAGTCTCTTCTGTCACCACTCCTTCCCATGGTAGTGCTGAAGTGGCCAAGGTCATTTTTGGAACCCAACTAGGGGTGACTGGAGCTGGACATACATTTCTTTGGGTTGGGGGAACATATATTTATGGAATTTGCAGTGACTTGTATGCATATCTCTAGCCTTCCCTGCATAGGGATGCCTTTGGGGCTATTTCTCCACCCTCTGCTAACTCAGCTAGCATCCTGGGAGGAGGCTCAAGGACAAGGGTCATATTTCACTATCAACCTGAATGTCCTAGGGCATCTTCAGATACATGCCCAGAGGAAAAGAAACACGTAGTGAGAAGGACATAGCCAGTAGGTATACCACCGAAAATTCTTCCAATCAGCACTCATTTAAAATGGAAAGCATCTGTTTCTAGTTTAGGAGTGTTAAACAATTTTTTTTTAAGATATTAAAATAGAAAGTAATAGATTTGATTTCCATCACCATCTAATCAAAACCACCAATTTAAGAAAATGCCATCAATCATGTTAGAGGAAAGACTGAGTTTTCTTTCTATTCTTTCTGTAGAAAATTATAATATAAAAATGTCATATGTGGCCTTTCTCCCCAAAATCCATAACCCCAGTTTAATCATGAGAAAAACATCAGACAAATCCCAGGAGAGGGACATTTTACAAAATATTTGACCAGTATTCCTCAAAACTGTCAAGGTCCTAAAAAACAAGTATAGTCTGAGAAATTATCACAGCCAAGAAGGGCCTAAGGAGACATGACAACTAGACATAATATGATTTGCTGGTTGGGATCCTGGGACAGAAAAAGGATGTTAGGGCTGGACACGGTGGCTCACACCTGTAATTCTGGCACTCTGGGAGGCCGAGGCGGGAGGATCATTGAGCTCAGGAGTTCAAGAGCAGCCTGAGCAAGAGCGAGACCCCGTCTCTACCAAAAATAGAAAAAATAAGCTGGGCACAGTGGCGCATGCCTGTAGTCCCAGCTACTTGGGAGGCTGAGGCAGGAGGATCACTTGAGCCTAGGAGTTTGAGGTTGCTGCGAGCTAGGCTGACACCACAGCACTCTAGCCTAGGCAACAGAGTGAGACTCTGTCTCAAAAAAAAACTGGAAAAAAAAATAAAAAAAGGAAAAAGGACATTAGGTAAAAAAGTTAAGGGAATCTGAACAATAGATAGACTTTAGTTATAAAATATATCGATACTGGATCGCTAAGTGTAACAAATGTGCCATACTAATGTAAGATGTTAATCAGTGCAGAAATTAGGTGAAGGGCTTATGGGAACTCTGCAGTTTTCCTGTAAATCAAAAACTGTCCTAAAAAGTAAGGTTTATTAAAAATGTCACATGAAGAAACAATTCATGAGTATGCAGCCCAAAACATAGGGAAAAACTTATTAGACAGTAGGAAAAAAGAATTAATACAATTTTTAGAGTATTTTGTGAAATGCGTGGCACAATTATAATGGAAAACATTTTTTCCTTTATTACTGTGGAAGACCCAAGAGAGCCCAAGCTTTTAAAATTTGTATTTTACTGTGATTTCAGTTCTTGTTATAAAAAACAAGCACTTTTGTATCCAACTTTGTATTTGTAATTTTAACAAGGAGGGCCCCTAAATTATATAAACTTCAGGCTCCACAAAACCTGGATCCACCCTTGGTTGCCATTAATCACATGAGAATAGTTAGAAACACTGAATGCCTACTATCTGTGAATACCATGCTAGGGCTTGCAGGGGAGTGGGAAGGGCAGGGCTGGTTTACAAGGATTCTCCAGATACAGTGCCTCCCTCCAGGCGCTTACAGTTTCACGGGGATATGGACATATACCTAAAATAGATGCAGCCCCCAAAATGGATTGAGCAACAAGCAACTGGTCCATGATACCAATTCTTCCTTTGACCAGCCAATTACCAAGGTCTGGAATTAAAAGCATATTGGCCATTATTAATTGATGTGACTATATATCAGATAACTACGTGCAAAAGCAATAGATGTAGAAGATCAGTAATAATCCCAACTTCACAGGTGGCAATCACAAGCGGGAACTTTGGAATTTATATGTTCAAGTATCTTAGAATAAGATATCCAATAAGAATGTGACCTTATTTGGATATAAGGTCTTTATAGAGGTAACTGAGTGAAAATGAGGTCATTAGGGTAGGTCCTAATCCAATATGACTGGTGTCCTTACAAAAAGAGGACATTTGGACACACACTCTAGGGAGGGAAGATGATGTGAAGAGAAATAGGGAGAAGACAGTCATCTGCAAGCCAGAGAGAGGTCTGGGGCGGGTCCTTCCTTCACAGCCCTCAGGAGGAAGCTTGATGACAACTTGATTTCATATTCCTGGTCTCCAGAACGGTGAGACAATAAATTGCTGCTGTTGAAGCTGCCGAGGTTGTAGTACTTTACAGCAGCCCTTGAAAACTAATACACCACAGAACTTGAGAAGTACCCGAGGACGCAATGGTGCCGAGAGAGGGGTTCGAGAAGCAGGAGGAGAAAGGAGAGGCTAAGATGACAAAATCATGGGTGGGGAGACAGACCTGGACAGAGAAACCAGGTATCAGCCAAGAGGAAACCAGTACAAATAAATGTGGATATATATTTTTTTCTTTGAAATGGGAGGGTCTAGATCTGGAAAATACAGCTCTAGAAGGGGATCTAGGAGAACTGAGCTGTGACAGAGGCTGTTGGTGTGAGTTGCCCTCACTGTCACTGTCCCACTGTGTCCTGCACATTGTGGGAGGGAACAAATACCGCTGCCCTACCGCTACACCTTTGGGTGTTCCAGAAAAGTTAGAGACACCCAAGGAAAGTCCTGAAGATAACCATTTGCTGGAGTCACCTTGAGTATGCTTCAGGCCCGCAGTGAACACGTGCTGTTTCATGGGAGTGTGAGCCCAAGTATAGTCCCTCGTGGTCGTTAGGCACATGCTCTGGGGGCAGGCTGAATTCCAAGTGTAGCACGGCCCTCACTAGCTTTTTTTAAACCTTCCTGCTTAAGTTCTGTAAAAGGGGAGTAATGATTGCACCTACCTCATAGACTTATGGTGAAGATTAAACAGCCTAATGTGTGTGAAGAGTTTACAGCAGTGTCCAGTATCAGGCACTCAGTAAACAGTGTCTATTGTTACCAAAGGCGTTTATTACAATAATCATTCTTCTCATCCCTCAAATTCAAAGCAGTACTAGATAACAGCCCTGCACCCAAACACCACTGTAACTGGGATCACTATTACTAGAGGTTAAGGACGCTGGCAGGCCTCGGGTGCTGAAAGAAGAGTAGCATTTGGATGTGATCTTGAAAACAATTACATTGGTCCCTCAAAACCTCATAGCCAAGGCTGAGCAGGGCACACCGGCCCGGAGCACTTGGCAAGTGACTACTGACCACGGGCAATGTCTGGTCTGCCTTCTGCTCTAAGTGCACCCAGGCCTGATTTGTCCAGGGTTGCTTCGCGTCCAGCTCATTGCAGAAGCCCAGAGAAGAGTCTTTCCGGCCAGGGACTGTGGGGAAACCCCGTGGGGAGACCGTGGTGAAATCGAGTTGAAAGGGGTCATGTACGTAGGTGCCAAAGAAAAACGGAAAGGAAAACTCTTTGGCTAAAAAGGCGCCTCCCAGGGGAACCCCAGGTCCCTCACCAAGAAGAGGGCGCAGCACGTGGTGCAGGCTGGTGCATGCGAAAGGGCGCCTCCCGTCCCCCAAGGCGCTGCAGGCCCCGGGTTCGCCGGGCTTCTGAGTGTAGGCACTACAATTTGCCCTTTGTTTTTCCTCCGGTTCATTACGAAATGCGAGGGCAACTCGGACGCCTGCCGCCGCGTCCGCCGGCCACCCGCCAGCCGCACGCGCGCCCAGACGGGAAGCCGGGTGGGCGCACGCCGGGGCGGGGCCTGGGGGCAGGGCCGGAGGGGCGGGACAAGAGGGGCGGGGCCGGAGGAGCTGGAGGGGCCGGAGGGGCCGGAGGGCTCGGGGGGCGGGGCCGGAGGGGCCGGAGGGGCGGGGCAGGATGGGGCCGGAGGGGCGGGGCCGCAGGAGGGGCAGGGCAGGAGGGTTAGGGGGCGGGGCCGCAGGAGGGGCGGGGCGGGGCGGCGAGCGCAACAGCAGCAACCTGGCTCGGCCGCGGCGGCTGCGGCGGCGGGGGCGCAGCCGACGCGTAGCGGTGGCAGCGCCTTAAATAGCATCCGGAGCCGGCGCGGGACAAGGAGTGGGCTGCAGTGACAGCCGGCGGCGGAGCGGCCGGGCCAGCTGAGGAGGTGAGTGCGTCTGCCGTGCGCCGCGCCTGTCCCCGCTGCGGTGCCCCGGGCTCGGCCGACGCGCGGGGCTCAGGCTGCCCGGCAGGGCCGAGCCCCGGAGGCGGCGGCCGTGGCGGAGGCAGGCGAACCGCCCCTGGCTCGGGGAGACGTGCCGCCTTTCCGGCCTCGGGTCTGCGGCCCCGCTTCCTTCAGCAGCTGGAGGCCTCCAGGCCGCCGCAGCTTCCTGTGCCCGGGCCGGGATGTGGCCACCGCTTCCCGCGGGCGCGGGGCTGGTGCGCGACGGGGGCCGGGTGACGCGCGCCGCGGGACCGGCCCCTTGTTTGTGTGGCGGCGGGGACCGGCCTGGCGGAGCAGCCGGACGCCGAGCTTCAGATGCGAAGAGGTCCCGCGGGGCCAGTGGCGGTGGCCTCTGGGGCGCGGGCGTCCCTCCTGCCCCGGGGTTTGGGGGTGCGCTCGGACTGCGGCGGAGCGGGGCTGGGGCGCGCCTCGCCGTGCTGGTGGCCCTGCGCAGAGCGCTGGCAGGAGGGTCACAGGCAGCAGCAAAGCCGGCCGCCGTAAGGAGAGGTTCTCGCAGTGTCTCCGGAGGAGAGCCCACGGCCTCTGCACGCAGCGGAGGAAGCAGTCATTGATTAAGGAGCGCTGGCATTTTTTGAAATTGAGAAGCAAAGATGATGTCTGTCACCTTGCGGTGTAGGCAGAGTGGTGCTGGACGACTTGAACGAACACGTGGATTAGAATCTAGAGACAGACGCTTCCCCTAATCAGTGTGTATGTCAGGGCTTGCGAACCCCCTCCCCTCTCCGCCCAATTTCAAGGTTATGGAGCTTAATTAAGAGTGACCGTTATAGAAGTGCCCTCTAGTGCCCTGGTTAAGACTTTTAAGCTTCTTCCTGGTGCAGGTGTATCTGAAGTACCCTCACTGTCACTACTCTTCCTTTTATTTATTGACCTGTGATGAGCATGGGAGAAACTGGTGAAATCGCGCAGTTTCTGACTCACATTTCACAATTTAACCTGTGATTATCCCAAAGAAAACAATTATTGGCTTAACGCAAGCAAAAAATTCAACCAAAAACTTCTGGTTGATTCTGTGTGTTTTTTTTTTTTCCCAAGTGGATGTGCCAGGTTAGATTGGCTAAAACTTAAAAGTTCGATTGAGGGTCTGCGCTGGGTAGGCTCGCGAAGGTGGAGCTTTTTAAGAAGAGTTGCTCATCATCCGTTTGGAGCCAGACGGTGCAGTGTGGAACAGCGGAAAACAAACAGGACCAGGTCTTGGGAGACATTCTTTCTTGTTCTGGCTTAGCTTAGAAAATACCTTCCTAGTGTAAGACTGCCTCCTTATTTGTGAAAAGACTGCATTAGACTAAAATCTTTCATGAGCTAAAATTCTGTGCCTAGAAAAAGAAAATCATTAACAGCAGCACACTTATACCTCTCCTCCCCCCTTAAAATAATATAGACATATTAAAGACTTCTGAATTTACTGTAAATAGAGACTACCTTTTCATAAAAACAATTACCCTTCCCCCATGATTATAAGCATTTTGACATATTTCCTTCCTGTCTCTGTTGTTCCTATTTTGGCAATATTTTTTATTATTATTGCAGGCAGCATGACTAAAAAGAAATCTCGGCTTTTTAATTTTTTGACACTTACGAGGTAGATACAGGTGACAGATGCAGGTAGGGACAGGTGTCTGTACGATCAGGGCAGAGTTTTCATAGCTACCTCTACTTTTGAGTGAGGTTGAGGATAAATAAAAGTGCACCAGCATGCCACCGTGTCATGCTTAATGTCTAGGTCTTACTTTATCTTGTGGAAAACGATTGTATGTTTGGGCTTGAGGAAAGGTCAGGTTGTCTTGTTATTATAAGTGGGTATTTTTCCTCCTGTCTTTGTTTCACTTTTATTTTTCTGGAAAGAGCAAGACTATAGGAATACTAGTCATTTCTAAGTGTTTATACTCAGTAACTTTAGAGGAATGTTTAGTTTTTAAGGTCAGTTGAATTTATTGTGCAAGTTTACCATTTAAAACAGATATCCATTATTCCTTTGTATTTATTGTATCTTACAGCCAAACTGTGTTAAGTTAGAACCCATAAATAATATTTTATGGACAGTCTTGTTTGGATGATGCAATGTGTATGCTCCTATGCTACAAAATAGAAAAGAATTTCCTTTAAGACAGCTCAAGGCTGTTGGTATCCTAAAGCCTTTTTAAGAAGCCTTACTCTCTGACAGGCAGTAGTTAGTTAGGAGATAGATTAAGGTGCCAGAGTTTTTGTTGAAGGTTTTCAGTCCAACTTGGTAGCAGACAAACACATGAGGGTCATCAAGTACCTATGACACTCTTGCCTGGAGAAGAATTCTCAGTGAACGGAGCTGATCTGAAGCTGCCAGTGGTTGTGTTTGAGTTTCAACGTGCTGGTACTGCAAGGGGCTTCTGAGAACTTTTAAAGAAGCGCAAGCCTAGGCGTAGTAGCTGTATCAACTGGAAGGCAGAGGGGTCTTACCAGTGTTTGTGGCAGCAACTCGGAGATTGTCATTTTATTATGCATAAATGCCAAATGTCAACTCATAAGAAATTTTAGTTTGTGTAAGCCTGGAGTGATGCATAATAGTGACAAGAAGAACTGTCACATAATCTGAGTTATGTTCATTTTTCTGCTTTTTACATCCTGACATTTTCTAGTTCTTGACTGTGTTGGATACAACACAGTGTCTGTTCATTTGTAACCTTCGAGGAATCAAGAGAGGCGGGTGAGATACGCTGGAGCCCTCCTTGAAATCTGGCTGGCTTGGAGGGTGTCACTTTTGGACAAAAACTCAAGTGGAGGTGAGTGAGGGCCCTGCTCCTCTGTGCTGCCTGCTTCAGAAGGATTCATTCGTCTGGAGGCAAGTGTCCTGTCTCCTAAATCTGAAACTTCAAAACCCGGTGGCTCCACGTAGGTGCCTGGGCTAATTCTCTTCATGAATTCTTTGCTGGTCTTCAAGTTTTAAATAAAAATTTTAAAGCTGTCTGATATCTAAATCAAAACCATTTGCCCCAGAAAAGCTATATTTATTTACTTATTTTTTCATATTGTAATAGTAAGATAAGCTTATTGTAGAAAATTTGGGAAATATAAAAATTGACGTTTTCCAGTGATTAAATACTGTTGACATTTTGGCGTATTCTAGTCTTTTCCTTCTAAAATTAAAAAGAAATTTAAGCGTACATTTACATTGAAGATAAAGATTTGACAATTTAAGTTTAATCGCCTAAGTTATATTGTGAAGTTTTTTCCATGTTGTTACATATTCTTCAAAAAACCAAGTTTTGGGCCAGGCGTGGTGGCTCACACCTGTAATCCTAGCACTCTGGGAGGCCAAGGTGGGAGGATCGCTTGAGCCTAGGAGTCTGAGGTTGCTGTGAGCTAGGCTGACATCATGGCACTCTAGCCTAGGCAACAGAGCAAAACCCTGTCTCAAAAGAAAACCAAAAAAACAAGTTTTGAAGATGACTGCATTATATGTTAATGAAATATGCTGCAGTTTAGTTACTTCTCTGTTGCTAGATATTTAGGAACAAATATTTTATTTCTGAACAGTTTTCCAAGCTTTGTTATATATTTCAATATATCTTTTTTAAAAAAGAAATTAGGGCATGTTCTGCTTGAAATTGACAATGACTTGAAAATTATTTTTATTAATGAAAGGGTTTTAATGAACTCTTGTGTTCATGTATTCTAGTCAAGCTGTTGAAATAGGGATTTCATGGTTTGAAAAGCTAAACTGAAAGAAGTGAGGGCATCAAAGGAGGAAATGTGGCTTGACTTTTAGGACATTTCCTCATTTTGGGAGGGACTTCTGGTAAATGTATGATCCATTAGCACAGTTTTGGCTGCTGCAGAAATGGGCACTTCCTTAGGTTTGTTGTGGGAGCAATATCTGCATAAATAAGGCTGAAATACCCTGAACACTATTTAGCCCTTCACTAAGAATCGGGAGGAAGTAGCCGCAGAAACTGGCCTCTCCCTCAAGGCTCAGGTGTCAGCCGTGAAGCAGGGCTGTGGCAGCTGACAGAGTTGGTGGCTACAGCCTGGGCACAGCCAGGTTCCAGGACAGGGCAGTGATGGTAGTAGCTAAGGAGCCAGACACTCACTGTTGTCAGTGCTTCCCATGTGTTAAATCATTAATTCCCCCAACAACGCTGGGAGGTAGGTCCTGCTACTATTGGTATTGTACAAAAGATAGAAGAACAGGTGCAGAGATTAAGCTGCTCACACCAGGCTTTGAACCCAGGCAGTCTGGCTTCAGGTCCTGCAAAGCAAATTGCTTCACTCTACCGCCCCTCCACAGCTAGAGGGACTCTCAGTCCAGGAGGGCCTGGGAAGTTCCAGGTTGTCTAGCTGGCGGCAAGACAGGCAGAGCTGGGCCCCTTCTGTGTCATTCCGGCTTGATGTTTCCCCACCTCATTTATACTCTGCCTTGAATCGTCTCTTTGTACGGCTAGAGTGCTGGAAGAGACAACAGATTTTGATTCAGCTTGGTTCAGGGAGTGAGGTCACTTGCTACACAGCTATGAGTTTCTAGAGAATTAAAAAATAAAAGGCTTTTCCTGCTCTAGAAGTTTGTCTTATAAGACTAGAGAACAATCGAGACACATGATTAACTCGTTTAAGTGTGCAAGAGGAAGAGAGCTCATTCCGGTGGGAACAGGGACCCAGGCTCAGCAGAGATGGTGGAGTGGCACTCACTTATGTGGTTGATTGGCCTCACCGTGGCACATAACTTTGCTTTCTGCCGTGTATCTTGGGGTATTTTTACCAGAAACAGACCTCAGCATGTTCTAGATCATGTTGAAAACTTTTAATAGACCAGAGAATAGAATTGTGAATTTTCACTGTTTGAATGCACAGTAGCAGTGAAGTTTTAGGCAGAACCCCAAGACAGGAACTGCATGAGAGCCGGGCTGCTGTGGTTGAAGTGCTTGCTCTATCCCCTGGTTGCCTCTGAGGGACTTCGGAACAAACCCTGGGCTACCCGGAACACAGAAATGAGCTTGCTCACTTTACCGATGTAGTAATGACGGTGCGGGGAGAGGAGGTGACTTAGCTGAGGTTGCACAACCTGCCTTCCCCTCTGGCCACGGACACATGGGGAGTTTGTTCCTGGGCCCTGTTCCTGTTCAAGGAATGGCTGGACCTCAGTGTTGTCCTTGATTTCTGCCCTGAAATCCACTCAGTCCGTAGGTTCTGCTTATTCTGACCTACTCTCTGTCCAGTGTGGCCCAACGTACACCCATTTCTTCCTTACATTCTAAGTATCACCACCCTGATCCAGAGTCTGTCACCTCCAGTGTAGACAGCAAATGCCTGTTGGGAGCTTCTACGGCCTGGTTCCAAACCTGCTGTGTCCCACACCTTTTCCAAAGCACCACACACAGGGCCCTCTGGAGAGTAAGCTCTGGTGGCACAGGAGTAGTGGGCCTGTGCGCCTTGCTGCCCTGTACATGAGCTCTCTCATCTGCCCGCCTGACCTGCCTGTGTCCTGAAGGGGCCTCGCAGCCCCTGCATACCCACCTCTGCCTGCCTATCTGGATGCCGTGCCATACCCCAGAGAGTGCTGCTCCTCAGAGGTCCCTGTCTGGAGTGACGCTCCCATTCCTCAGTTTCCACGTCACTCATTGGAACTCTGGGCTCACTGTCACTCAGCTGGATGCATCAGCAACCATACTGGTGGTTAAGATATTGAAATACTCCCATGCTGGTTAGAAAATGGCTGCTACCCCAACTGCCCACCCCTAAACCAGAAACTGAAGGGTTAATGCCTAGCCTAGCAGAAGCTCTTCTGAACCCTGCTCTGGTACATTGGCCTGTGTCTCTTCTGACTGGTCAGTGCCTGGCCATACTGCTTATTAAATGTTTTGACTAGCATCCCTGCCTTTGTCACGTATGTGTCTTTTCACATGCGTGTATCTTGCTTTCTGAGACACTTCAGTTACACTGTAAGCTCTGGCACGTGGGAGACCTAGTCATTGTCATTTCTGTATTTTCAGCAGCAAGTAACATAGGGCCTTACTGCTGTAAGCACGTAGGATTATCCAATGATTGACAGCAGGAGATGCCCAGATGGTCAGATGTCCCGTAGACGGGGTCCCTGGCAAGAATGTACATTGTAATATTCCCGGTTTGTCTATTTTGATAGTGTACAAAGCTTAGGTCTTATGGCTAAGATCAAGGCATTGAAAATCTCTAGACCAATCTCTGTGCTTTCACTGGGGTGAACTCTGTGTTTGGGAGTACATTTGAGGTATTTCTTTCAGTGTGGTTTCAGTTATGTTTGAGAAGCAGGTGGCTGTGAGCTTTGCAGGATGTGGGAGGGAAGATTAGTGTCAAGTCCCAGATAATCTTACATAACTGTATTATAGGCTTCGTTTACCTGGTATTCCTACTTTAAAATCGTCTCTTTTTTCTGTGCCACTAGTAAAATGGTCAAATAGCTGTTTGTTTCTTCTGTAGGACAATTACTCACATTGTGCCTTGGGCAAGATTGAGAGGTGTCCCAGAATGTGGAGCCGGCAGGGACCTTGTCTATCAAGCAGTGCACCCGGGCACCTCACAGTGGACAGAACTGAGTTCCAGAGGGTCTGTTTTCCTCTCCTGACATGAGTCAGAGATAAACTCCACTGATGCCAGGACCTCTCTAGAGTTCAGGCAAGGTGAAGAGCCTTGGCTGTTGGGGTTGAGGCTGAAGCTGCGGGTGTCCAGGACAGACCTCCCTGTGCCTTGCGCGGCCCCCTTGGTTCTCTTTCCTCGAGAAAAGTGGTCTAGTCCACTTGGCCTCTTACATGGGGCCAGGTGACAGTCACCAGCAGTGTCCTGCCGTCTCTGACATGCTGCTTTCTGTCACTGGGTGATGCCAAATGTCTTTGTCCCCCTACTCGGTGACAGTCTTTTTTGCAGGCTTTGGCAGACACTGTCACTCTGCGTCCTGGGTGTGGCACGTTTTGCAGGGTGCTTCAGTTAGCAGTTTCATTTATTTTGCCCACAGGAGGGAACTGATTGAAACTCTATACTGCTCACGAGATGGTGGGGTAGTCTCCAAGATGGGATACCTGTGCCCTGGATAGGGGGTGGCTAGACCATCCATTAGGTGCAGAATTGAAATATTAGAATATCTATATTTATTTTTTTCCTTCTTGCAGAATGCACCATATGGGGGAGGGACACGCTTGAAGGCCAGGCTTGGGTGGGGCAAATTATTGTAACCAAAATGTAACCAAAATATTTGTACCCCCATAATATCCTGAATAAAAAAAAATATTTGTAGAGTCTACATGTGCATAGTTTATAAATAAAAACATTTACATATTAGGGATGCATTTATTATGGAGTGGGATGCATTACCAGAAGTTTAGAGAACCAGAAAGTTAACTCCTCCTCCACCACCTGTATAGCCAGAGATCTCTGAATGCCATTTTTAAAAAGGAGAGAACTCAATTTGTCAATTAAAGGGGGATAGAAACTGATTGTTCTCTGAAACTAGGTTGTGGTTTCAAGAGAGTCAGGTTAAATCTAGGTTATGTTTTGCCTTTGGTCCCCAAACCTGACAATGTGGAAGCCTCATTAGGATAGATACCTGATTTTCTTTTTTGCTTACTTTTGTGTCCCCTGAGGCTAGAGCTGTGATTGGTATATAGTGGGTCTCAATGAATGTTTGCAAACTGAATATATGGAACTTCTTCATTTTTTCTTTCTCTCTCTTCTTTTTTTTTCTTTTTCTTTTTTTTTTTTTTTTGAGACAGTCTCACTCTGTTGCCCAGGCTAGAGTGCAGTGGTGTCACCATAGCTCACTGCCACCTCAAACTCCTGGGCTCAAGTGATCCTCCTGCCTCAGCCTCCCATGTAGCTGGGACTACAGGTGCATGCCACCATACCCAGCTAATTTTTTAAAAATTTCTGTAGAGACAAGGTCTCAATATGTTGCTCAAGCTGATCTTGAACTCCTGGCCTCCCAAAGTGTTTGGATTACAGGCATGACCATGGACCTTTTCCCTGGTATGGCAAATATTATGCTGAGTTTGATGCTTCAAGTCAATATTTAAGTTGGCTTCTTTTTTTAAAACCTTTGGGCAGTTGGCAGGATGCAGTGTATGTGGTAGGTAGTTTTACTGTCCTGCAAATGACTTCCCAAAACTGTAGAATCATAGAGCTATTGGGGCCTCAGAAGTGTCACTGGAATGATAGGGTGTTTGGGATGTGCTTTAAAATCGTTTTTAAAAAATGGGTCTAGGCCAGGCGTGGTGGCTCACGCCTGTAATCCTAGCACTCTGGGAGACCGAAGCGGGAAGATCGTTTGAGCTCAGGAGTTCGAGACCAGCCTGAGCAAGAGCAAGACCCCGTCTCTACTAAAAAAATAGAAAGAAATTAGCTGGACAACTAAAATATATATATATATATATATATATATATATATATATATAAAATTAGCTGGGCATGGTGGCGCATGCCTGTAGTCCCAGCTACCTGGGAGGCTGAAGCAGAAGGATCGCTTGAGCCCAGGAGTTTGAGGTTGCTGTGAGCTAGGCTGACACCATGGCACTCTAGCCCAGGCAACAGAGTGAGACTCTGTCTCAAAAAAAAAAAAAAAAATGGGTCTAATGAAACAATATTAGCAAACTGTTGATCATTATTGCAGCTGATGCTGGGATAATGAGTATATGGTAATTTTATTATACTACTCTGTCTACTTTTGAATAGATTTGGAAATTTCACAATAAAAATTTAAACAAAATATACAGGGTGTATAGAGACCCAAAACTAGCGTCACCTATGCAGGTAATGTCCAGACTGGATGGTCTCTTTTTCTCTTTTAAACACTGGGTCATTATTCTGTAATCTTCTGCAACTTGTTGGAATTGTTTTGATTTTAGCTTCCCCAGGGCCAATCACCTCCTCTTATAGTTACCTAAACTCTGTGTAATTTTAGCTCGTGTCCCATGGTTGTCACCAATCCCTCTATACTCCCTCCACGTACAATCAGCTAAATCCTGGTTCACCTTTTCTCTATTTCACATGTTGCTTCCTCCAACGCCACATAACTGGCGCTATGTAGAGGTCAGAACAGGGTCCGTGTTCTGTACAGGCTCTGTTCAGTCCTGAGCAACCTCACAGCTTACAAGTACTTTGTAGATTCCATTCGTCTCTGCTTTTTAAAGGAACAGCGGGTACCTGTAGACATCTGTAAAGACTGAACTCAGAAGTGGATTTCTCTAGACTTGTGAGAGGCTGGCCTTCCTCTGCCTGGGTAGAGGTCTTCATGTTCTGTCTTCTACTTACCCTGTTCTACTAAAGCATCTCTCTGGTTTATCAGTCACTCTGAAACCTCGATCTATTTTAAGAGGTGTAAGTAACTCTACCCAACCTGTGTCCTCTTTGGCCTTCTTATCCAGGTCACTGATATTTGATAGCTGTGACCTCTGTGAGCTGCGGGGTGGTGTGGACTCCTTGAGGACAAGGACTGGGTCTTGCTCTTCCTGGTCTCCCACTCTGGGCCCAGGCCCTGGCCAGGACTGGATGGCTCCATGAACTGGACACGGGCTGGATGAGGGGTGAGGGCGTGCCTCCAGCGGCCAGCTGTTTCTCAGCCTGTTGTCAGGAATGCTGTCCTGGGAGAGAGCAGTCTTTCTGGTGGCTGCTTCATGACACTTCTACTCCCCAACCCACCTGCTGCTCCTGCTTGGCCCCCTCCCTGCCTCCAAGCTCCAAGGGCTGTCTGGCTTTTGCCGGTGTTTCCCCGCCCCCACCTGTCTCTGCCTGTTCAGACTTGGCCTGGTTCCACTCTCAGCTGTCTGGACAGCTTTACCTCCGTCTCCAGCCCGTGCAGTGCTTCCTCCCTCCTCTGGAGGCCTGGAGCACCAGGCCCCTGCCGCTTATTTCTCCTCTGGTTATCATGGACTGTCTGTTGGAGTTTGGTCAGCTCCTGCAGGAGTATCTGTCTGGGGTGCTCTCCTAAACTTGCTGGGGGCAGGGAAAACATCGTAAGTGCTTTATCCTCATGGTGAGGGCCTTCTGTTTGCAAGGGACTAAGGAGAGTTTTTTATGCCCCTGTGATTGTCAGAGTACTGCCTGTGTATTTGCAGTGGGACCTTTTTCAAAGGGACGCTCATGTGGAAGTTGCTCTCATAGTTGGTCGGTGGCCAAACCAGGGCCCAACCCAGGCAGACGGTGAGGGCTTGGATGTGTATTTACTGGGAGGGGTTTATAGTCCATCTGTCATTCTGTTATAAGGACAGGTTGCCACTGTAAATCCTTTGCGGAGCAGGTGGAAAATACATAAATACAAGAGGAAATTAACTGGTCCAACCCAGCTATATAGTCGTTATCTTCATAAATTAAAAAAACAAATACTGCTCTGGCAAACTTTGTTATGTGAATTTGACCACAATAAAAAAATTTGGAAAAAAAATATAGCAAAGTTTAAAGAATAAAAAAATAATATTCACCACACAGAATTGATGGCTTTTAACATTGGTTATTTTCTTTGTGTGTCTCTGTTACCTGGAGTCTGTGGGTATATGTGGAATCCTGATTATCTAGTCCTGGGTTCCAGGGTTACCTGACCCTCTTTGGCCTTCTCTTACGTAGTCTTGGTGTTCGTGATGGAAGAGGGCGTAGCTCTGCTCTGTTCCCACTCTCTCTCTGTCCCCTAGGAAGCCCACACCGCCAGATTTTGCATCACAGGCACAGCCAGTACCTGGAATGTGATCATTTTGCGTCCGAGTCTGGGATTCTTTCCATCTTTCTGTCCTGTTTATTTCCATAGTCACCATGGGTAGGTGGGAGCATACTGCCTTTGTACAAAGCACCTGAGAGGACCCCAGGACTTAAGTACCTTCTCTGTGTGCAGTTGCCCGAACAAATAGACCCTACTCCCCACCCCAAGGCTTGCAGAGAAGAGGAGCTCTGCCTAGTGTGGGCCCAGCTGTGGCTGTTGTGGAAGGACATCGAGCCTCTTGCTTCAGGGCTTACTTTACGATTCATCCCAGTCCAGGAAGGTGGGGAGTCTGTTGTGGATTATTTTAGAGGCAAAAGGCATTTTTTTTTTCTTTTTTAGCTATTACTTGCCTAATACCCTTAGAATATTGTGTTGTGTTCTTCAAGATGCAGTCTTGTGGACATAATTAGGACTCTTCGTGTGCCAAATATCACAGAAATAATACGCCTTTTTGGGAAACTTCATCTACAGAACCTCTTCTGTCTTTCTCCTCCCAGAAGGGTTGGGTCAGCCTACTAGGTCTCCTTGTCTCCATCAGCCACAGCTGTGGGCTGAGGCCACCTGTTGGTCTAAGCCTGCCACCTTCTCTAGCTCTTACTAGTAAACTGCCTGCCTTGTCACGACATGTCTGCAGAAATTGCTCCGCAGTGGTCAATCAATGTTGGAAGACAAATAGAATAATCTTGCTTCTCTTAGGAATTTTTTTGACTGGAAACTTTCCCTCTGAAATATCTATCCCTGAAATTTAACCTTGCTGCCCCGCACGGAGGCTCTGACATGATCTGGATATCTGCATCAGCCGTCCTAACTATAATCATCATCATTGTCCGAGGTAGACGTACACGAGAGGTCTTTGTGTGTGAAGAGGGAAGGGAGGAGCTGTGTGTGTGTGTGCACGTGTGCACGTGCGTGGGCACACATGCTCTGCAGAGCACTGGGCAGGTCCCATTGCCAGCATTCCTCACATCACAGATGGCCACCCACCCAGCTCTCCGGTGTTTCTGTGAGCGTTCTCCTCCCTAGAGTCCTCACATGGTACTCTAGCTCTTGTGCTAGAGGAGACCTGGCCTGTTTCTCTAGTTTGGAGGATTCTCTTTCCTGTCATAGAAAACTCACAGAGGTTGGTAGCCAGCCCTGGTATGGGGCTTTGGGCTTGAGTCCTTCTGGCATCTGCTGTTCTACTGAAGAAAGGTACCTAACTGATCGCTTCCCCTCCCCATGGGTGGCTTGATTTGTTTTAAACTAATCAACAGTCACATGTCTAAATGTGTATCTGAATCTCTTCTAAGGGAAAGCGAGAATCCTTGCTGTTAGAGTTGACAGGGTTCTAGGGATGACATTATACGTAAGTGAAACAATTTGGGAAATATAAAACATCATAGGAATAAAGGCAAGAAGATATTCTTATGTAGCCTTTAAATCAGTAGCTTGCAACTTTTTCCTTTTTCCCCCAAATCACCTGGGAGATGCTCTTTACTAGCTTCTGGTACACTGACTCAGAGCAGCTCCGTGGGGGGTAGAAGAAGGAGAATATTGAAGTTCGAAAATGCTTTGAATGCCCTGTTCCTTTTTGGAGAGTCACTGTTCTATAAATATGTCCTCCCGGGGCTTGTGGCAGAGAAATGGTCAGCATCACAGACGGTCATTCGTGACTCTGCAGATATCTGTGAAGCACCTGCTCTGGGCCAGGCACTGACTTAGGCACCGAGGGCACATAAAGATGGATGGGCATCCCTGGCCCAGGAGGGAGAGAAGCATCTATATAGGTACTAAGTCCCACCTGTCGTAAGTATAAAATAGGAGGTGCTGAGTACCATAGGGTGCAAATAAAATGCTCCTGGAGTTCAGAGGACAGACCGATCACTTCTCACAGAGCGGATTGTGTAAGAATTTATTGGGAAAGTGGCCTCTGGCCTATTTGGATAGAATTTGGCCTAGGAAGAGCTTGGTAGGCGAAGGGGACAGTGAGGGGGACGCAGCACAGGCTCGGGTCATAGGGAAGACTTTCTCAAGGACGGTGGGCGTGGGGCGGGCAGAGCCGAGGGCCCAGGGAATCAGGGAATCAAGGTAGCGTGCACCGGGAGGCCTGTGCCGAGGCGGGGGGCCGGCAGGGTAGCCTGCCCAGAGAAATGCTGGGTGGGGTGGCCATGGAACCTTCTGGAACATGAACCCTCTCCAGTCTAGAAGACCCTGGAGAGTTGGGCTGGTAGCTCCCAAACCACCTACCTGTCTCACTCTCCCCACGCATTATCTTCACTGTTCATTCACTCAGGCTCATAGTTACTTCTCTTTTATTCCATTTGTATCCACTTAGTTATCAATCTCTGGCTTTTAAAAAATTTTTTATTATAAAATATATATGACATAAAATTTATCATTTTAACCATACATATGGTTAAATGTAAATAGTCGCACAACGGCATTAAGCGCATTCACAGTGTTATATAATCATTGCCACTATCTGCGCCCAGGATTTTTCGTCATCCCAAACTGACACTCCGCACCTCTTAAGCAATAACTCTCACTCCTCCCTGCTCCGCACCCCCAGCCCCTGGTAACCTCTGTTCTACTTTCCGTCTCTTTGAACTTGCTGATTCTGTGTACTTCACATAAGTGAAATCATATGATATTTGTCCTTTTATGTGTGGCTTATTACACTTGTGATAATGTTTTCAAGGTTCATCCATGTCATGGCATGTATCCAAATTTCCTTCTTGTTAAAGGTTGAATAATATTCTGTTGTTTACATGTACCACATCTGGTTTATCCCTTCATCTGTTGATGGACATTTGGGTTCAGACCCTGGCTTTTTAAAGCACGGTTTTTGTCATTGTCAGCACCACCTACTTTCTAGCTTTGAATCACTCACCGCATGCTGGGTTGCAGTACTTGCCCCTCAAGGTCCATACGCATTGGCTTCAGAGCTGGGCTCTAGCCCTGTTCTGGTGCAGAGCAAGGGTAGGACATTTTCTCTTATGCAGTTTCCTGATCTTTGCGTGGAAGGCAATAGCAACCCCACGCGGTAAGGACTGTTCTGAAGACTGCATTTAGTCGTGTGTGCACACCTGCTTAGCACAGGGCCTGACACAGGGTGAGTGCTTAACATACAGTGGCTCTTAAAGAAATCATAGCTGAACTGATTTCCCTGGACTGTCTTCCCCCCCACCATCTTATTTCATTCCACCATTTGTTCTAGATTAATTTGCCAAAATGTGAGCACTGGAGTTGGGGGCCGCTTCTAGTAGTCTAGTTTGTGTCCCTCCAGCCTGAAGTATAGTTCATCTGCTGAATGATACTTGTTATTTGACGACCAGCTCAGCTGTGCCTTCTCCCTGAGATTGTTATGTTTTCTTTCCTTTCATAATTTCTTTTGCACTTATTGCCTCCTTGTTATACACTATTTTGTGTACATATTTGTGTTACATATTTTACTTCCAAGCCTCATGAATGGGATCTGCAAATTTTTCTCAGCTTATACCGCCACCCGAATTTGCCACAATTCCTATGCCCCAATATAAGGGGAGGGTTTCTGCAAAACCCTCCTTCAGTCTTCCTATTCAAGCCTTATCAAGGCTCTCATATTATGGGGCATTCTCTCAGCCACTGTGTTTGGAACAACATCAGGTAGAAAAGGCACCTTGTCCTGAAGCCATCTCTTCCAATCCCAGTGTTGGTTCTTTTTAAAGGTCAACTAAGTGAATTTGACTTTTTCTAAGGCAATGAAATTTAATACTAGCTGGGTAATTATTTCTTAGTGTTTTTCCTTACTAAGGCAAGCATTGGTTATTATTGTAAAAAGCTTTAAAAAAATCAGTTTAAAAAGCAGTAAAATATGAGGTTTAGTTATATGAATGTGAACCTGTAGGACAACATTTTTTACTGACCTAATATTCAAATGTGTTCTTGTGACTTGAGAGAATTTTTTCAGTAGGAGCACAGATGTGATTTCAAAAAATGCTTCAACTTATACAACTTAATGGAAGAGAAAAACGTGCAGATATGCCACAGAAAACTGCTAGATGCTTCAAAAAGTGGCTTTAGAAATGCCTAAGACCCTATTTGAAATTGCATGTTCAAAGAATTTGAATAAAATATTAATGAAATGTGAATTTAAAACAGTATTTTTAAAGTAATTTAATTGTCATACAACATAAATATATGTGTGTGTGCATATATATATAGTTTAATGAATACAGAAACTGCTTGCTATAAGTGTAATAGATATTTAGCTATTTCATCTATATCCCTAAAAATTTATCTGTTCAGTTGGACACATTATGTTTGGGATCTCTTTATTTTTGGGGTGGCGGGGTGGGGGTGGGAGGGTAACATATGTCACAGTTGTGGCTTGTGGCTACTATGAATGGGTGAAGTATGCCCCTAATCTTAGTGATTAAAAATTAGTATAGCTTTGTACTTGCTTTTAAAAGCTGTGTGTCTTACCCTTTCTCTGATAACTTTAGAGGGGAGGGGCAGGAAGAGGTTTAAGTTTAGAAGCATTCAAGCTGAGTATTTAATAAATGAAGCTTATAAACTGAGGCATCTCTGCTTTGTTTCCTCTTCTTAAATCCTCTTGGAAATTGAATGGGTAACCCATAAGATCATTCTAATGAAAGTTGAGTGGATTTAAGGTTTATTATACTTAGTTGGGATAGAAAAGCCCCAAGGCAGTGGATGATAATAATTAGTTCCCTATGGACCTGCTTATTTGTGTGTGAGACCCCAAAGTTGCCCACATGGTCTTGGTCCTTCTCGTGCTCAGAGGGAAGAGATGGGCCAAGGGCAGTGACCACAGACAGGGATTCCGTGGGGTGGGGTTTGGACAGCGACCTCTGCTTTCCTCTCTAACTAGGAGATTTGGGCATCTCTTTGGAGCTTCTGTACCTCCCTCTCTCTAGGGACAGCCCAACTGCTCTTTTGGTTCAAGAGGCGATGGCTTAAGCAAATCTAGCCTTAGGTAATTTGCCAGCCAGGGTTAAGGAGCATGAATCCAGTGGTTTTGGAGTGGCGAACTGAAAGAACAGCAAATGGTCTGTCTGCTGCTCTCTTGTTCCTCCCGGAGGCCTGAGCTCTGCCCAGCTAGTACAGGACAAAGAGGGAGCTTTCAGCCTTCTGTAAATAGCCTATTGTACAAGGGGAGGAGGTGGGGCATGGGATGACAGCATCTTGCCAGCTTGGCTCACTGCATTGAGGAAAGATGTCAGGATTTCTTAATTTGCTGCTGCCAGGGCAAGGATGCTATTTATGTGGGTTTGTTTGAGGGCTGCATTCCTAGTGAAGTATTCCGTCAAACTGTTGTTATTCGTCTTGAAGAAAGCTTGAGGAACTTCAGAAGGAGAGAAACATCAAGGTCACCTGCTTTTTGATTTATAGAAGGCACGAAGAGAACGAAATGCTAATGTAAGTAAAAGTTTGCAGAAATGTAAGAGGTGTGTGTGTCCTTAGAGAATGATGCCCTTATGAGTCACTTTTGGCTCTGAACTACTTTTTTCACCGTGCAAACAAAATTGAAAGAGGTGAACCTTTGCATAAGTGGGCCTTGAACCCACATGTTCAGAGGCCAGGGTGATAGGATAAATGCTATCATTTATGTAAGATGCTGAGACTTTAGGTGGATTTCAGATGCTGAGCTCTCATAATACCTTGGAGTGTCAGCACAGGAAGGACCCTTAGAAACCTGGCCTCATGTTTCCTAACTTGCGTCAGGCTAAAGGGGACTTGTGAGCCCTTTGCATAGATGATGATGTGTATTCTCAGGGGAGGAGATCAGTGGCTTAGCACAATTAAAAATCTTTTGTATAGGTTGGATTTATAGTCAGGTTGGTGTCCCATTCATGACAAACATGGGGACACCTTCCTTGGGGAAGTCTTTTACATCTCTGGTCTTGGTTTCCTTATCATCATTTTGCTATTGAGATGTTCAGATAAGACACAAGATATGAAAGCTTTGCAAAATACTAAATAAATGCTAATTGCGTTTTTAGCTATTCTGTCCAAAGATTGGGTAGACAGGTGCCAGTATTTCTGTTTTCTGACAGCCATGCAATCCAGCTTCTACTACACTTCCCTGCTGCTTCTGTTTCTACCCAGTTCTGTTTAAAGGCATCCTCTGTGTGGGTTCTTTACAATGGGCTTGTGCCAGGCTTCTCTGGCCATTGTTTCATCCCTTGTCATTCTGTGGTTTTAGACTCAAGCTTTATAGGAAATTCCAGAAACCCAACTGAGCAAACCCACTTTTTGGAAGTATGAAGAGGAAGGGTGCTCTGGAATAGCTGTAGAGGACAGAGAAGCCAGATGTTGGTAGCCTGGTATGTTCCCCACTGAGAAACACCATCTTCTTGAGCTTTTCAGCTAATTGAGTCATATTCTTAGCAAACAGCAGCATGATTTATGTGCCCATGCTATAAACTTCCTTAGATGATGATGCGGAAATCAGATTTTGAAAGAATAAAAAAAAAAATTCCAACTGGAATGGTATTGGAATAAGAATAAAATCTGTCTCTGAGTTTTAAACCGTTTGTTAGCAAGTACAGGAGGCTTAATACTTCTTAGAGACCTGTTAGGATCGAATCTTAAAGCATGCTGCTTGTATGTTCATGTACAGCATTGAAAGACTATTTATTGCATCTAATTTTCTTTGAATGTAGGTTTGCCTCCATTTTTAAATACTTCAAGTACCTTTTCCCTGATAGCAGTTAAATAGAAGGGAACAAGATTTGTACTGCCATCAGTTTCATGTTTAAGAGATGTTCTTTACATGGATCTAAATGAGATGTTGTCTTAGTTCTTTATGCATAGACTATGGTTTTCCTATGTACGGCGTTGACCGATTTGCTAAGCGAAGTTGCTTTTCAGCTTGTTACCTGGCTGTCAGCTAACAGATATGAATTAAACCACTATAGCTTGTCGTTATTGCCCACTAAATATAGGAATTTGGGTAGATTTAAATCCTTAGCATTACAGATTAGTATTCTAATAAAATACTCTTGCATTTATGCTACTAAATCTATAATTTTCTGAAGTTTTTTTTAAAAAAAATTCTTTCCTTGACTTTTTAAACTTTCTTAGTATAATGCAATCTACAGCTTGGCTACTCCTGATGCTTAAAATAGACAAATTCATCACCTGTATATGACTGTTTTTATAGAGGAATTATTTCTTATTCTTACTCAGGGATGTGGTTCTGTTGCATAGCCCCTGTCAATTCACATAGTCTGGGTTTTTTGGCAACTACTTCAGGGACCTTGGGAAGAGAAGGGAGAAGGGCATGGGAGTGTGTGTAAGGGGTGGGTAATTCCTGTTTAGACTTGAGTGCTATAGGGTAATGAAGACAACTAGAAGGTGGGAGGGTTTGAGGGCAAGTTTACCCATTTTGTTGGTAAGGTTGCTTTGCATTTGTAGAGTTGTAATACTGTCTGTGAAATTTTACTGCTCAGTGCCAGTTGAACCTGAATATGATCTGTTCACTTATCCTGCTCTGTAAGGACTTCCCGGATGCCTCTCAGGTGTTGCTGGTTCAATTTGGTCTCTGCCCACAAGATGGTCAGCCCGCTGAAAGCCTGGACCAGGCCGTCAACAGTGTCTTCCCAGCCCCAGCACAGGGCCCGTCATGCACTAGGTGCTCACGTATGTGGACTTGGGCGAGTAGCTCCATTCCTTTGAACCCGTCTAGAGTAAATCTGCTGCTGCTCCTGGCAATCTCTTTCTTTCTTGATGTGTCTTAGGTTGGTTAGACATACCACCCAACATCCGATCCTTCATTTCAATGGTTTGAAAAAATATGCCCATTGTCTCTTCTTTGCGGGAAGCTGAGCAGAAAGAAAACAGTGTCTGTTTTCAGAACTGGCCCAGGCAGCGACACTCACTGATGCCTATCCCTGCCCATGGGTGGTGCGGTGGGGTGACTCTGCTCCGGGCTTGCCATTGGCCCATCCTCCACCTCTGCTCTCCTGAGAAGTCAAGTATGGATTGTGTCTGCTAGTTACCTTTAGCCCAGTGGGCAGCAGCGTAGGACTCAGCATGTGACTCATGCCCTGAGAGACCTTGGCAGGCCGGGTAAGCACCGGCTGAGCCCTTCTAACCCCTCCCCGCCCTCACCCTCATCGCCTTTTCTGTTTCTGCAGTGGTGTGTCACCCCACAGTCAGCTGTTGGTGGCACAGATGGTGAGTGGTTTTCAAGGGCTGGTGCTTTCTCTCCAGAATCATGGCCTGAAGAAGTTTGTTTATCTGTTCTTTCTTTGCTGGGTCATGTTAAATCCTGAAGTTTCTTGTGTGTGTCTGTGTGTATGTGTATGTATGTATGCATGTGTGTGTGTGTATACATGCATTTACACAGAGCCATTGTAGCAGAGACTGAGCGCGCTGAGCAAATACATTTACGTTGGTTCCTGTACTGTTGGTGACCAATAAAATGGCTTGATATTCTGCTACTTTGTGAAAAACTATTTGATAGCATAGATTTAAATTTAAACGGGATTTCTACATTTGAAAAAAAATTATTTTCAGTTTTGTGACCTAGACATTAAAAAGAATATTATAGTAAATAGCTCACAAATACCATCTGACCTTATATTAAAATGTTAATATTTGTTGCATTGCCAGGGAATTTTTGAGAAAAGGCTTTCATATCATTTACTATTATTGTTTCCTTCCCTTTATTGCCAAACTTTAGAGCAGTTATTCATTAATAATTTTCTAATTAGAATGATTCTTATTATCTGTACTGCACATTTATTTTTTATACTGATCTATGTATGAATTATAGCATTCTATTTGGGGCTTTGATATTTGTGTATCAGGTTATTCATCTAATTTTTTCTGTGTGTTTTTACTTCTTAATTTTGTTTGCAAATTGCTTGTAGGCAAGCATCATTATTTATTACCTGGGTTACCTCACTGTTCTGTACTCAGGGCTAATCACAGAGCATTCATTCATAACATTTTTGAGCATTTTGTGGTGTGTGGCACCAACCTAACCTCTTTATGTGAATCACTTAGCAGTCGTAAAAGCCCCATGAGATAGGTACTATTTTCATCTCCACTTATAGATGAGGAAACTGAAGCACAGAAAGGTGAAGTAATTTGTCTTAAATCATACAGCTAATAAGCTGGGGAGGCAGAGTTTGGCTCTGGAGTCTAATACTATTCTATACTTTCTTTCACATACTTGTGCTATAATCTCTCTCTAGACATCTGGTGGTTGATTTAAAGTTTATGCACACCGATTTTTTTATTTTTTTTCTTATACCGATAATATCCTGGGCAATGTGAAAGAAACTGATCTTATCAAAATAGTCAACTACAGGTTGCACAGCATTTATATTGCCACTTTTTTGATGTGAAGCGTACAGGAAGGTGAAATTTAGATTGGTCTGTTTAACCAGTTTGGGAACTTGTTCTAAGAGCTTTTGGAAGAAATAGACACTGATGGCTCTCAGGTGGTTTGGGCTTGTTCCTCTTCACTCATCTCTTCATTAGCCTTGATAATGAGAGTTGATTGTATTTGATTAGGTGGAAGAGAACAGAGATACAATATGAGAGAGGAAAATGGAAACTTACACCTACTTATTTGATCATTTTGTGGGAAGAATTCTTTGTGGGCAAAATCTTTTTAATGTGGTTAATGAAAGGAAGATAATGTTTTTGTTTTTGTTTTTTTAACACAAGATAATAGAGAAATTGAATGAAAATGAATTCCTAAAATGTCTTTAGAAAAATGACGTTTGACAGCCAGGAATAGGCCTGGAGCATTAGGCTGTGGGTTTAATGCCTAGAGTGGTCAGCCTCCGGGAATTCTGGAGAGGAGTCCTGCCTTCCTGGAATGAACACATTTTTCTCTTCCGACAGAACTGAGCTTAGAAAACTACCAACACAGGACAATGCAAGCCCACGAGCTGTTCCGGTATTTTCGAATGCCAGAGCTGGTTGACTTCCGACAATACGTGCGCACTCTTCCAACCAACACGCTGATGGGCTTCGGAGCTTTTGCAGCACTCACCACTTTCTGGTACGCCACGAGACCCAAAGCCCTGAAGCCGCCATGTGACCTCTCCATGCAGTCGGTGGAAGTGGCGGTAAGTGAAGGGCCCACCTGCCCCCTGGGCTTCTTCTGCCTCCCCCAGGCCAGTTAAGCCCCACTGGATATGGTATTGATCACAGTCACAATCACAATCAAATGTTTGGTTGTGAAGGTACTTTATAAACAGCAATGTGCTAAAAAAACAGCAGTTGGTGATAGTGAGCAGAGGTATAGGCCAAAACGTAGGGCACAGGGACAGATGAGGTGGTATTGGCTGAGTGGCTATCCACAGTCACGCAGAAGATCATTCCAGAAACCACACTGAGCTCCTACCCTGTGCGAGGCTCTGTGGTGGGCCCAGAGGATTCCACGAGGGGAAAAAGACAGCGCAGAGCCCCTCTTCTCACCGGGGTTCTGTTCCAGCAGGGATGAGAGCTGTTGAATAAATGTGATAGAAGGAGGGATTTCACTGGTAGCATGTCTGGAACTCGGAACACATCCTCAAGCTGCTGGAAGGGACTTTGGGATTTCAAACAGAATAGGGCGAGATAGAGTAGAAACTTGCCGGAATAACGTGGCTGCAGAATTCAGGACAGGATGTGAAGCAACAAGAACATTGAGGAGGGGCGTCTGATTGACCTGCCGAGCGCGGAGGCTGCGTGTGTGTGACTGACCAGAACGCAGGTCGCGAGGGCTTCTTGAGTCGGCGGGCACGGGGAAGCCTGGAGACCCGTTTAGGAGGATTCTTTCTTATTGCTCCTGCCCTCCCCTCTTTCCCTTCTTAATCTCTTTTCAAGGCTAGGGAAAAAGGCGAGGTGTTGAAAAGATGAAGCCACATCCTCGTTGATGCTTTGACACGTCACCTACACTTTGCTTTCGCTTCGTAGCTGCCTGTGTTCCTCACCTAAGTCAGAATTACTTTTCGGTATTGATTATTCAGCAGATACACAGAAGAACGTGGTGAAGCCCAGAATGCCCTCTTTTTACTGCTTTAGAAGTAGAGATGAAAGACCTTTCCCACTTCCTGGGGTGGCCACAAGGAGGAGAATGTGTGTCCTTTCAAATAAAGCCCTGGCTGGAGTCAGAGCTTTTTTGTTATTTGCGGGGTTTTAAGTTCTTTGTTTCATTTTAGACAAGTTCTTGGATTCATTAATGTGAAACTCTTAAAACATATGAAAGATATGTCATAATTCGTGCCAAAATACTGCTGAGAAAACCTACTTTATTTAGAAGGTCAAGGTACCTAAATATTTCACCTTAGCTAATCACATACCAATAATGAGTAGAATTTAACTTTTCCTAGTAGATTCGTGTGATGTTTTTGGTTTTCCTTCTCTTCTGGTGGACGACCTGCAGTTAGCATTGCCCTTGCTATGAGAAGAGTCATGGCAAGTGCAGGGTTAAGACATTTTTAATTTGGCAGGAACGGTAAGAAATGCCTGATTCTTCTTATATGGGAAATTCTGGGGGCACTTACAATGTAGTTTCTAAGTTCCAACTTAATAGAAAGTTATTGTACCTTATTAAAGTAATTGTACATGTTCTCTGTAGAACAATTTAAAACTACAGATAAGCAGAAAGAAAATCCTGCCACCTGGCATATAGGCTTCCTGATTTTTCTCTTTGCTTATAAAAATCAGAGATTTAGCTCTGATTTTCGGAATTCGTGGGTCTTAGGAATAGATACTAAACTAGCTTTGCCTTTTTTAAAAAGAACTTAAACTTCTGAATTTAGAAGTAGCCCTGGAATTACGGTGCTTAGAAATCACAGATGCTTTGATACGGCTAGCATCATCACACGGACATTCATGGCAGGGAGAGAGGAACTTAACTCGTTTCATAAAGTGTTGGTGAGGAGCCCGTGTTTCGGGCATGGCTGCGGGGGCTGACCGCCAGAATGAAATACTTTGTTCCTAGTCTGAAAACAAGGAAGCACCTTTTCCAGTTCCCACCTTCACCCCGCCCCCTCATCTCACATACGCAGTTTTTGTTACCCTCCTCGTGCCAGAAACTTTCCGCGGACATTACGATGAGAGGCATCTGTACTTTGTGGGGTTTGGTCACATCTCATCACAACCCATGCCGGCTATTTCCCCACTACCCTTTTGTAAAGCAGCAGCACAGAGGTGCTTCACCAGTTATATCTCCTAGAATTTTCTTTCAAAAATCAGGGTTGGAAAGAGGAGGTTAGTGCTCATGTTGTCAGCCTGTAATGAAGACCCACACTAGAGAATGGGACAGAAAAGTAGGGTTAGGAGCAGAATCCAAAAAGTCTTTCCTAAATGTTGGGGCATGGCCTGAGAGGGACCCTGTCTGGAGAGCCACGTCCCCATGGCCGCGGTGGCTGCAGTGGCTGCTCACCAACTGCAACAGTGACCTGAAGGCTGGATTTTCCCTGCGTGCCAAGGAAGAACTTCCATCTTCTAAAGATTTTTGCTGCCGCTGCTCTGTAACTCTAGGTAGTGAATGGAAGCAAGTTTTGTGGTTTGTGTGTTTGTGTGTTTATTTTTATGTCACTTTCACGAGGAATGTGCAAGACTTCCGGTTTTCACTTGTCTTAGCCTGTTCTCTGAGGTTGAGAGCCCCCTGACCCTTTCATGAAGATGACCTCCACTGAGATTGGTCAGGGCCCAGAGCCTGGTGGTTCGGTTGAGGGAAGTGCAAGAGCATGGTGGGGCCAGAACGGACCAGGGGGAAGAGAGATGGGACCTAGGCAGGACCAGCGGCCATGGGCAAGTTCACCAGGAGTTTCCGACCTTCACGTTCCTCACCTGGAAAACAGGAGTGACCGAGGTGCTTCCCTCCTTCAGCACTGCTGAGAGGACCGCATAGTTACACAGTGGCTGCCTGGGCCACAATAAATGTTCAGTAAATGTTAGTTTTCTTCATCCTTGAAGGTCTCCTTTTAACCCTCACATTTTATACCTGAGAAAACTGAGTTCAAAGAGATGAAATTCTATTATACAGTTATGGAAGATCTAGCACTCTGTCATGCTGCCTTCATTATTGTGGTCGAAAGTTGTGTACTGGAAGGAAAGTTTAGGTCTGTCCAGGGCAGTTTGAAGAGTCAGCGGCTAGAGCCTCTGCACCCACTAGCAGGCTCTTCTGAAAAAGGACGTGCGGGCTCAGGAGGCTGCAGGTAGTGATGGAAATGGAAGGAACAAAAGAGAAACAGAGTCTAGATTCCGTACACAGGCTGGACGTACAATCAGAAACTGCCGAGAATCAGGTGGGGAGGGCACACGGGGCTGTGGAAGCCTGAACAGCTCTGCCCTCTCGTGTCCTCTGCTCCGGAACCAGGTCGGACAGAGAAGGGGTTAGAGCAGAACTTGGTGCTGATGGGTTTGTAGGCTCACCTATCAAGGTCGAGGGATGTAGGCCCCGAACCATCATGAAGTATAGATGAGAACCATTGTTACTGCCGAAGGGGGTGGTAGGAAGAATGTGTGAGTTCCTCACATCAAGGAGAGAGGTGGTATGGCATGAGGTGACTTACTTGTCCAGTTAGTTCAGAAAGATTTTTGACAACAACGACTAGATGATAAAGTACTTAAATGAAAACCCATGTTATTAGTTATTTGTTTGCTTTTAAATATTAGACAAGGGAATAAATTGTAACAAGTAAAAATTTCTTTATACCTGTGAGTCCTTAGCTGCTCTAAGACTTAGTTTTAAGAATATCAGAACTTGGATTAAAATTTACCTATGGTGACTAACCCAGTTAGTCTGTCACTGTTTAGACTTGTTACCAGACCTTGGTTCTAGTGTGGATTTACAGCTTTTAATATGAAGAAGCTTGGTTATAACCATCTTATTTCCAAGTTGGATGACTGAATTCCACACCAAGTAATCTCATGACATTCGCGTCCCATGCTGGCTGGAGACCCTTTTGCATGAAAGGTTGAAAGTTTCATATCCACATATTGGGATATATGTGGTTAGTGACTTGCTTTGGTATTTTAATCCTGTGCTTCAGAAAGTCTGTATGGAGGATGTGATGCTTTGGGTTTGCTTCTCCACAAGTCCCGGAGAATAGTTATCAGGTATGTATCCATTCATCAAGGAGTCGAGCTTCTGCCATGTAATGTGCACGATACCGGGGCAGACCAGTCCAGCGGGAAGTACTGCTCAGGCCTCTTCCTGTCCTTGGCAGAGGGTGAGAGCCATCCCCAAACTAAGAGCAATGCACGCAACTTGTTTTCCTGCCATAAAACTGCAACTGTGGGTTCATTGAAAAAAGCAAACTAAAGGGAGCATATCCAGCCTGTGGAAGCAATGCTCAATAAACAGCATGGTTTTAGAATTCAAAAGTTGTGGTCTACCAGATGCTTGTATGAGCAAACCAGACCTCCCAGTTCACATGCACACTGCAGATAGCATTCTTGTCCCCATTTAGAGGGTGTGTACGGAGCGTAGCACTGAGTGGGTTTTCCTATGTGGCTGGCAGATTCCCTCCTTTCCCCATGGTCATGCTTCACATGTGCATGTGTGTAAAGGCCCACTTGCAAACTGGCATAAGCAATTTCTACAGGAGAGGAGAGTGGACCACTAATTTGTGAGATTTATGAAGATTCACCCCGGACTTGGGGAGGTGAAGCAAGTGTTTGCCCACCGGGGCCTGACGCTGGTGGAAACAGAGTGGTGATGCCCTTCTGCACTGGAAGGGTGGGGCCAGCTCTGAGCAGGGGGCTGTTGTTGTGTTGGGCAGGATCAAACACTGTTGTGAGACAGACGTTTAGGGACAAGCCTGCGTAGGAGCTGCCAGGGAAGGACAGGAAGAGAGTTGTCCAGGAAGGGCAGGTGGGTGGGTGGTGGTAGCACTTGCTTGCCCTGGTGCCACCCTGGCGGGTCTGCAGGAGGACTGTCCATGCCAGCTGTACAAGGGGCATTCGACTAATGGATTTGCACCAGGAGGGGGTAGCAGGTGAACACTGAGAGGAAGGGAGAAATGTTAGGAACAGTAAGTGGTAGCATCTGGTTGTTTCTGCAGCCATTCGCAAATATGACATAATAAATATTGTTTCCATAGTTATTTGTAAATATAAACCCAATTCTCATCTCCAGGAAGCTTTGGAACAGAGAGCAGTTACCAAGTATGTATTCAACTAGAAGTGCATGTGAGACTTGGGAAGAATCTCTTGGTGCGATGCTCTGGCTTCATACCTATCAGTCATCCTTGTGGAAATCTGGACTGTTTTTAGCATTAACTTTGATTCACTTACCATCTGGAATTGCAGGTTCCCAGTCACTCTTCCCTGTGGCCTGTTCTTCCCTGGTCTTGATTGCACAATAACTGTGCAAGTCGTCAAATGAAGACGTGAGCAAAGATTTACCCTTTTAATTCTACCCTAACAACTTTGCTGACACGGTGCTCAGAGAATTCTTGGACATATTTTCTTAAAAACTGTTCCAGCATTTGATGTCATTTTCAGCAAGTGATCCTAATATTTGGGGCCGTGGGGGTGGGATGGAGAGAGTGTACTTAGAAGAAGGGGTGTTTTTGTTTGGAAATGTTATTCTGACAATGTGCAAACATCAGCATTTTCATACCTTTAGGTAACTTTAGCACATTTTCTAAAACTTTGTGGGCTTCTTAATAACAAATATGAAAAACCTTGCTAAGTTACTTTTTCTTACTAAACTCACATTATAGGAACAACTGAGTTGCTCTTTAAGATACTGTAAGACCTGTCTGCTGACTTAGAAACGCTTCTCAGGTGGCTGAATGAGGTGGCAATGGTATCCGCAGCGGTAATGAGCGGTGGTTGTTGGGCGGGGTGCTCTGCAGGCTGTGGGTGGGGTGCTGTGCAGGCTGAGGCCCGGGTATTAGAGAGCTGAAGGCAGAGTTCCTGATGTTTGTGCAAGACCAGGCCGCAGAAGTATTAAGTAGCTTCCTTAGGCATTCAAGGAAAGAAAGAGATGGATTGTTATTTTTTAAAAAACTATTTGCTTCTGGGTTCCCTTTTCCCAGGAAGAAAGAGCCATAAAGTTCACTACAGGTATATAGGAATACAATGAAGCCGGTCTGAAAAAACAATTTGATTTTATAGAATGATGCCACTTCTCACGGGCTTCATTGAACAAAGAACATGTGTTCATATAAATGACAGAAACATGTGCTGTGCTATTTATTTAAGTTTAAAAAATAGCCTGCCCCAAATGGAGCCAACTGACGCCAAATGAAAAATGACAGCGGTAGGCCGGGCTGTCTGTGTTTCTTGGCAAAATCCCTTCTGCACGCTGTTGTCCAAAAGGCCGACAAAGGATGATAAGTAGAAATGTGGTTCCCTTTGGACTAGGCAGGGGTGAAGTGGAATGGCTGGCATGTGACAAATTCCACAGGCCGTCTTATTTTGCTGGAACAACACCTGTGTACGTGTGGGGGGATTTGGGTGTCACAACTTCCCTTTCATTGAGGTGGGAGGGTACTATTTTCCCTCCTGCGGTTGGCTGATTTTGTTCTGGTGATGAGATATTCTGCTAAGCGCTATGTCAGCCTTCTACCCCACCCCTCTTAAACAAATCCTCTGATTGCGATAGATTAGAGCTCCGGAAGTTGGCAAGTGGAGATGGTCTAGGGATCTGAGGATTAGAGGAAAGCATTGCAGAATCAAAAAACCCAGCTGGGCTCTGGTGGTCTGGACCCTCTCTCCTCAAGATGAACAATGTGTGGGCAAGTTTGGAACCTGCTTGGGAACCACAGAGCAAATCTTAGCATACCTAAATGACCCACTGAGCTGGGTTTGAAGCTCAGCATATTGAAGACGTGGGACTGAGCGGGGGAAGCATCCCCCTGAGTCTGAGTTTCCTCTTCTGGAGAGTGACTGGCCTTTAGCAGGTGCTCGGTAAATAGTCATTTACCTTCCGTCTTTCCTGCGTGCGGATGTCAACACCCAGCACTGACTGTTAGGATGGTGCTGCCCTTTCTGTGCTCACCTGGGAGTAGAGGATCTCGGGATGTTAACTAGTTCAGTGGCGAGCGTGAGTAGCAAGCCTGCAGCTCCATGGTTACCCTGTGACATTTACAGTTTGGTGTACTGGGGAAGTCTGGGTATTTTTAAATAGCCTGTTCATTATGTTCAGAAATTACTATGGAGGGGAGGGTTGCCTATAGGTTGGCCTTTAAAAGACCTAGTTTAATATATCAAGGATGTAGTGTTGCTGGATATGGGAATTGATGGCTAGAGATCCTCTCTGAAAGGTCAGTGGATGGAAAGGTCATTTTGTGTCTGTTTATAAAAAGAAGCAAATGACGGTGGCCTGGGCAGGCTAAGATGCATGTAAAATGTAAATGCCAGGAAGAATACTGTTGGCCCTCTGTGGCTTCCACGTCCGTGGATTGAAAATATTTGGGGGGGGAAGAAATGGGTGGTTGCATCTGTACTGAGCATATACAGACATTTTTATCTTGTCATTATTCCCTGAACAGTATAGTATAACAACTACTTATATGTCATTTACACTGTATTAGGTATTATAACTAATCTCAAGATGATGTAAAGTACAAGGGAGGATGTGTGTAGGCTAAATGCAAACACCACACCATTTTATAACAGGGACGTGAGCTTCTGCGGATTTTGGTCTCCTGGGGCGTGGAGAACCTGGAACCACTCCCCGCAGATACCGAGAGATGACTGTACACTCCATGTGGAAGGGCATTTCACTGCTATGGCCTGTAGATACCCATTTATAGATTGAGTTGGATCAGACCACAATTTGTGAAGCCTGGGCCTTTCTACCACCTAGGAAATCCTCAAGGGCATAACTTGTTTTTGCATTTAAATAGGGGAGCAGCACAAAACAACTGGCCATCAAGTGTTCCTGCTTGTTAAATACTGACAAGCATTCGGGCCTTGGGAGCCTTTGACATGTGCTGATGTGCATGGTTTCCCTGCTCTTCCTGCCCCTCCCCCCCACGGGAACTTGAACTTTTGTTTCCTGATTCAGCCTGTGTGGGGAGACTGACCTCAGGGGGAACCTTCGCTTGCATAGATGTTACAGAACATACTCATGACTGCTGATTTGACTGGAGTCTGAGTCACCATCTTTTTTTTTCAAACTGGGAAAACCATATAACCACATTAAAGAGGTCTACAGCAGAAGAAATAAAAGACCCACAATCCCTCCTGACTCACAGTCTTAATAATGTCCTGCATACTTGATTGGGGCTGTCTGCTTAGCTCACCCTGTTTCCTGAGCACAACTGGAACCTCCACCTACAATCCATAGGTTATGTCAGAAAGCCAAATTTAACATATTTTTCATTTAAGTAGACATTCCTAGAAATAGCCACATGTGCTTGAATGACCCAGGATTGTAGTCAAATCCCCTGCTTTTGAAGTGACTCTGTTTTGTGACACGTGTAGACATTCTGGGTTCCAGTTGTGATAGCTGTGCCTCCCAGCACTCAGAGTGCAACTCCTTGAGTTTGTAGATATAACCGAGGCTGCCAACACCCAGTGTTTAAGTATGGCACTTTCGTTCAAGAAGAATGGTAGCACTTAATACACATCGAAAATGAAGATTCTTGGCCAGGCATGATGGCTCACACCTGAAATCCCAGCACTTTGGGAGGCTGAGGTGGGAGGATCACTTGAGCCCAGGAGTTCAAGACCAGCCTGGGCAAAAATTTAAAAATTAGGCAGGCATGGTGGTATATGCCTGTAGTCCTAGCTACCTGGGAGGCTGAAGCAGGCAGATCACTTGAGCCCAGGAGTTCTAGGTTACTGTGAGCTATGTGGATAGAAAAATCCAAACTCTGAAATATTTGAAAGAAGGTTATTCTGAGCCAAATTTGAGGACCATGACCTGGAGCCACTCCCAAGAAGCCTTGAGCAAGTGGACTCGATGTGGCAGAGTTACAGTTTGGTTTTATACATTTCAGGGAGACGGGGGTTACAGGAAAAGTCGTAAATCAATATGTGGGAGGCATACATTGGTTTGGCCCGAAAAGGTGGGCCATCTCGAAGCAGGGGGGTTACAGGTTATAGGTAGATTTAAAGATTCTTTGGCTTGTAATTGGTTAAAGACATGAAGCTTTGTCTAAAGCCTTGGAATGTTTTAACAGAAGGAGCTCTTGTCAGAGGTAAACCACTGGACATAGATTTGTTGTGTAAATTGAAGACCTGCAGGTTTGTCTTGCATACCCTTAGGCCTGTCAATGGGTCACAAAGAACATCTCCAAGAAGGGAAGGGGGCATGATGAGGCATGTCTGACCTCCCTCTTCCTAGCAGACAATTTAGTTTTAGGATATTCCTTTGGCCACGAGGGGGTCCTTTCAGTCAGCCAGTGGGAGTGGGGGGTGAGCCTTAAAATTTTATTTCGGTTCACAGCTACAATAACACCACTGCACTGCCGCAGGCAACAGAGTGAGACCCTGTCTCTAAAAAAAAAAGATTCTTTAGGTTACTTATAGAGCAACACATTTCAAAGCACAAATCTTTTTGCTTTGTGCCATTTCCCTATTCTATTCAATTTGCTCTCTTGGAATTACCAAGTATGTCTTACAACTAAGTGACAATCTGACCTGTTACCCAGGTTCATTGTGCCTTCAATTAGCTTCTCTTTTTGGCGTGTCTCATTCACTGCTTCATTTTCAAGCGTTTGCTAATGACTCTAATTGTTAATTAAAACAATAATAAGTATCTTGTCCTCAGGTTACATTGTCAAGATGATGGCTTTATTGGGGATGTAATTACCTTCTTTCACTTTGATTTGGCTGTTTTGCCGCCATGTTTCTCAAAGTCCTGAAGATTATGTACCACCAAAAGCTTAAACCTAAAGAATTATTTAGCTAAAAGTTTGTTATAAAATGATCTTAAAGCAGTGATTCTCAAAATAAGAATTGGGAAGTTGACCAAGAGGGTTGACCTGTCTTGAAGGGGTATGGCCTTCACATATCCAAAGCTAAACTTAATCTCTTTCTTCAAGCCTACAGTACCTGGTCTTCTATTTGGTAAAACAGAACTGCTGTCTTCTCAGCCCTCCTTCTTCTCTGCTACACGCGGTACCTGCTAGGTCCTGTTCATTAGCGCTGTAGGGCTTCAGCATCGCTGTCTTTCCTAGCTCTCTTAGCTCAGGCTGGGAGGAATTGGTTTCTTCCTAGTTTCTCCCCACCTCCTGTTCTGCATGCTGCTTACACATCTGGAAGATTTCCTTCTAAAACATTACCCCATCTTCACCACTGCCCTGCTGGAGACCTTGATGTCTCCAGGATGGTGCTTCTTGAACTTGAATATCCTCCAAAGGGATTCTGGAAGCCCAGGTTGCTGGGTTATACTCTGCCCCAAGTTTCTGATTCAGCAGGTCTGGCGTAGGGCCCAATAATTTGCTTTCCTAACAAGTGCCAGGTGTTTCCCAGACCACACTTTACGGAACTTGGCTCTAGGATGAGCCCTGGCCCTTAGATTACAGGCCTGCTCCTGTCTGTTCATTCTGACCTTCCCTGCACTCTTGTGCTCGGCCAGTACCCTCTGGAGTCCCTCTGGTCACTTAGGGACAAGGCTTGGACCATGGCAGAGCAAGCTTGTGTCTTATTCACCTGATTCCCATCCACCCGGGTTGCAGCTCTGAGAACTCCTCTGCAGAGTGCAGAAAGCAGTGTGGCTTTTGAAAAACACCATAGCATTGAAAAACACCATAGCATTGAAAAACACCATGAGTGAGTAGAGAAAGCACCATCCTAAGCGGATTGACATGAAGACCTCCCTGTGGGCCAGCCAGGCCACCTGTGCCTCCAGGCTGACTGTGCCTCCAGGCCGAGCTGAGACAGGCAGAGTGGGTGGGGCCCGTGGCCAGAGGGCAGGTATTTACGGCAGTTGGCCCTTCATCACGTTGCACACATCTTTTCTTATCTCTTTTCACTCTTTCTTATTTTCCTTATTCTCTCTCATGCTGTGTCTCCTCTTTCTCTTCCTACCTTAGCCGTGGTGCCCTGGGTCTTTTCATTGGCTTCATGCATTGAAGAGGCTTCTGGTGCTTAGGCTATTGGAGTGAAGATGTAGGTTATAGAGGACTTGTATTATTCCTTAGGGCATGTTATTGGGTGCATGGGTGATATTCTGTGTGTTCATATTTTACAGGTAAGTTCTTGTTTAACTAAAAATAACCCTGGAAGTAGACTTATGGTATTAAATATCTCCGTTTTATAGAAAAGAAAACGGACTCAGAGATTAATAGTAATGCATGATACCAAAGTGAAGAGATTTTTCCATCCTTATGCACACAAAGAATAACTTCTTTGTTTTATAAAGTAGCACGTTGTAGTTAATAATCATGTTTGGAATCATGGCTATAGGTATTAGAAAGTTTCTGCCAAGATAGAGGAGATGATGTAATTAGAAGGTAAAATTGGGAGATATTTACTTCAAAAAACTATTTGCAGTTTTAGATTAAAAGTTAAACACATATGTAGCATATTGCAAGAATGCAGAAGCATAGGGAAAAAGTCTGGGAGGAACTTACCAAACTGTTGGTCGTAGCCACTCTTCTTTTCTTTGATATGCTTCTGTACCACTTACATGTTCTTAAAAACAATATATAAAGTATAACTTAAGGGGTGGGGAGAGACAAAAAGCAGAAGAGCTTGCAGGAAGAGCAGTGGGAAATCCTAATGAAAATAGAAGAGTCCATGAACACAGACCTGGCAGTCACTGCCTGAGAAAGGGTCTCCACGTTAGTTCTTCCACTGGAATCCGTCTGTTCCCTACCAGTGCTGCCTGCTCAGACTGTCAGCTCTTTGAGATCTAGCTCCTTCCTCCTTCTTCTTGGAGTTTCCTGTTTTCTCTCATCACAGCTCTAGGCAGAAATGATTTCTTCCATTTTGGGACAGTCCTCTTCTTGTGGTACCAGAAGTTCTCATATCACAGTCTAATTTTCCCAGAAGTTTCCTGACCATTGCAAAGTAAAGGCCCCTGTCTGACATTAAAAACAAACACAAAACAGATTGTAGGTTCTAACATCATAGTGGTTGAGCTTTTATTTATCAGCCTCTAAAGAATGCTTCTGGGGTTCTTGTGAATGTCTGGGCCCCTTGCCGTGTCTCTGTGGTCCCAGAGGGTTCAGCAGCTCTCAGTGGAAAACTGTCATCTCTTAAGAATACCACTGCTACTGCATGAGGCTTGGAACCGTCGTCTGATCCATGGCTACGGGTTCTTGTACAAAGACTACTTACGAAGCCAACAGATGAAGACGACTCAGAGAAAGGTGCACAGTGACATCGAACGTGCATACCTAAGAAGTTGCAAGTAAACTGGTGAAGGCCTATCTCTGCACATCCCTGTGTTTTGTAGCTGATGATTTTAGCTATTAGATGCTATATGAGAAACTGAAGTTCCAACAGATTATAGTGCAGTTGGTAGGGAGATAAAACAGTGGAAATCATCTCAAAAAGAATATAGATAACATTACGGAAGTAAAATCAGGTGGTGTGTCGTGTCCACCAGAGCTGAGCAGGCTCAGTCCTCTGCTGCGGATGGCAGCGGTCTGAGAATTGCCTGTGTCGGGGGTGGGGTAGTGCAGTTTGCAGCCTCCTCCTGCTCCCCTCGGCCTTGTCTGGCAGGACCAGTGCTTGTCAGTCTGCGAACCTCTTTTCTTTTTTTCTTCAGTTGTTTCATTTTCCCAGGGATCCTTTTGCCAGCCGCGTTGTCTTAGTGTCGTTTCTCTGAAGCCTGCAATTGCCCCCTGGTGAATGACTGATGTATATCAGCACAGCAGCAAATCCTGGGCTGCGTTCATTGAGCAAGTACTCACCGAGCAGCCGTTGTGCAGGGGGCCTCCTGGAGGAGAGCTGGGGGTGCCACAGGGGCACGTTAGGCTTTTTATTTTAAAAATGTTTACTGATTTATTTTTAATGGACAAATACAAATTATATATATTTATGGTGTACCATAGGAGGAGTAAGTTCAGGAGATCTGTTGTTCATAACAATGGTGACTTGTATTGACGATAGTTGGTGACTGTAGTTAATGACCTGCAAGAGTAGATGTTAAGCGTTCTCCCCACACCTGAACGGCAAGCGTGTGAGGGAGTGGATATGTTCGTTAGCTGGCTTCAGCCGCTCGGCAGCATGTACCTGTATAAAAGCATCATGCTGTAGGCTTTTTATTTTTCACACTTTCTTCTAACACACTCCCCTGTCTGTCTTTTGCAATAGGGCGGGGAAGGTGCTCGAAGATCCACGCTACTGGACAGCGATGAGCCCTTGGAGTATTTCTATGATGATGTCAGAACGTTATACCAAGGTTTCCAGAGGGGTATACAGGTGTCAAGTAAGCATTTTACTGCATTTGTGTGGCTAACGCTGACTGTTTTTCACTAAGGGCGGCCTTTCTTTAGGAAAGGCTCATTTGCTCTTGTCTTTTGCCCACTTAGTATTGCTCTAGCCTCTCTGCCTCCACCCAGAACTTTCCCAGAGTCAGCCCTAAAACTCACTGCACCCTCTAGGTGTTCCCTGGGGCCAAGGGGGCTCCATGGCCAAATGTGTTTTCAGCGTGTCCTGTACTTTAAGGCAAGTCACATGTACATTAGCTCATGGTGGGCTCTGACGTTTGCTGCAGTGTTTAATGGGCCCTAATCCCGCATTTTTCAAGCTTGCCTGACCATGAAACCCCAATTTTGAGAAAGAAATACTGACATCCCAAGGTCAATGTTCTGTCTGAGACACTTTGGAAATGTTGGCTCGTGGGATTCCCTTAATTATTAACTGTGGCTTAAGAGACCTCAGAATATCTGGAACCTGCCTCTTTTCAGCCTCTGTCCCTTCCAGGCCTCCTGTATATGCTCCTCAGGTCACAGTGAACTTCCCGCAGAGCACGGCCGCCTCTGCTCTCTCCCAACCCCAAGCCTTTGTGCACCTTTTCTCCCCAGATCATAAAGCCTCTTCTTCCTACCCTTAGGCAAGGTGCTGGATGTATTCTTAATTTTTTAGAAGTCATCGCATTTCACCTTTTCTCTAAAACCTTCCTGGTCTGTCATTTTCATGCCCATGGCTCCCAGTGAGATATTTCTCCCTTTTCCCCTCCCAGCACCATATACTACATCCTGCATAGCCCTAGGTGGCGCAGAGGTGCTCACCTGGCATGCGGCCCCAGCTCCCTGAGAGCCGGTTGGCCGTCAGCCATCTCTTCTCATGGCACTGACACAATGGCACACACAGTAAGCGCTCCATTATTGCGTCAGTGAAGGAGGCAGTACCTTCTGGTTCCCCCGTCCTTCTTTTTGTTTTAGCCGCTTCATCTTTGCTTATACCGAGTTCATCTCTAGAAATGATCTTTGGAATCCATGCTTTGTTATTGAAATCTTTTGGTGGTTAGCTTTTATTTTTGCTGTGGCTAGCCAGATTGTGATTTATTCACAGCTGGGGACCGTGTGGTACTGCTTTCTCTGTCCCCCGCGATATACTGAATGTAATTTATGCTCAAGAAGTGCCCATCATCTTTTTTGCTTGCTGCTGGTAAAACTGGATATCTCAGTGTGTTTGCCCCAATATCCCCATAGTGGGCTGATTAAGCCCCACTGCAAAGGGAAGGCAGACTTAATTTATTAACTTTCTGAAAGTTGGTATCAAGTGCAGGGTTTGTGATAAATATCCAGAAGTTAAAGCAGCCTAATAGAAGGCCACATGGAAGAGTGTGTGTGTGTGTGTACACAAAGCGTGTATATATATTGAGCTTGAACAATTTGGGGTTATGAGTGCTGACTCCCATACAATCAAAAATCACATGTAACTTTTGACTCCCCCTAAACTTAACCATTAATAGCTTACTATTGATTGGAAGCATTCCCAATAACATGAGCAGTCAGTGAACACACATTGTGTATGTTATGTGTATTTATATGCTGTATTCTTACCATAAAGTAAGCTAGAGAAATGTTATTAAGAAATGATAAAAGAAAATATGTTTACTGTCCATTACGTGGGAGTGGGCCGTCATAAAGGTCTTGGTTCTCCTCGTCAGACATTGAGCAGGCTGAGGAGGAAGTGGGGGGCTTGGTCTTGCTGTCTCGAGGGTAGCAGAGGTGGAAGAAAATTGCCTGTAAGCAAATCTGTGTAGTTCAAACCCATGTTGTGCAAGGGTAAACTGTATACAAACAAATACACATTTTTCCATTGTTTGCCATGGGTGGGATTCTAGGGGTATGGTGATTTACATTATATACTCTCCCCGGATCTTAAGACAACATGTAACATTTTTTTTTTTTTTTTGGTCATTTGCTCTACTTGGACAGTGAAAGTTCTCCTATGAATGCTTCAGAGAAGGTGAAAGAAAATAAGTTCAGTCTTCTTAATTTATACTGATTGAAGGGAGCTGCTTTAAAGGTCACTGTTTTTTTGCTCTATAGGAGCTTTTTATTTTCTTTGATTTTCTTAGACTGCCATAGAATTAAACTTTTATAGAAGAGCAAAAACCAGCATTTGGATAAGGTGGTCAGAAGTTTGTTGAATGATGGCAGAAGCCAGCCTAGAGTTTTTAAACCTAGTATTTTAAAACTGCACCTAGGAAGCCATTTAGTAAGATTGAGTTCCCTGTTTATCAGTGGCACTCATCCCTAGCTGTGCTTTAGTACCACTTGGGGAACTTCTATAAATACTGAGGCCCAGGCCCCATCCCCATCTAATTGAGTCAGAAATGTCATTAGCAGAGAGCCCTGGGTATAGTACATTTTTTACGTTCCCCAGGTCAGCCTGGGGCCTAACGGCCACTGTTCTCGACCTGAAGTCAGCATACTTTTTCTATAAAAGGCTAGATAGTAAATATTTTAGGCTTTAGGGGCCATATGGTCTTGGTTGCAACTACCCAACGGCAGCCTTAAACAATACGTATCTTTACACCTGCTTCTAAAAAAAAAAAAAAAGACAATGCATAAAATAATGAGTATGGCTGTTTTCTAGTACCACTGTATATTTACAAAAATAGGCAGTGGGCCTTGATTGGTCCCTTGGCTGCAGTTTGCCAGTCTCTGTTTTTGTGGAATAAAATAGCGTCATTTCATATGGTTAATATATTGTTTTTCCATCTGAAAACAACATCTAATTGGGCTTGCTTGTACGGCCCAGGCTTTGTTACGGTCTGTGTATATTGAAGAGGGTCTGAGAATAAGGCTCTTTCTGTTTTCACCAGGGCTGTTCCTAGGGATAACAAAGGACTCAGTGTGTCCAGCCTGTGGCCCCCGCCAACCTTCAAGATTTTTTTCTTGCATCTCACGTGCCTCCCACTTCTGTTCTCTGGGGCACTGTCTGTATGATGGGCCCAGGCTTGTCACAGCCCCAGGCGGGGCCACCCTGTGCCGTCCCTCCTCCTTGCCATGTCCTCACACCACATCAGAGCACCTTGAATACTCAGACCTGCACTGGTGAAGCCAGATGTATTATGGTCTCTTTCTGCTTCCTGGGAACCTAAGTTGGAATCAGGACACATCCTGATATTTCTTAACTTGCTTTCACAAATGCCCGCTCCTTTCCCCTCATTTTCTGTCTTTTCTTCGTTTTTGTTTCTCCGCCATCACGACTTCACCCGTGTAACTGGGATTCCAGGGCACGTAAAGGATTATACTTTCCTATTCATATTCTGAGTGAGAATGCTGTAAACTTCTTTAGGAATGTTAGGAATACCTCTTTCTGAAAGCCCACAGCAGCTCCTCACCTCTCGGCTGCTGACGCCTGGTCTACACCAGCAGGGTGTTAGAGAGGAATGCACAAATGGGCTGTCCTCCTTAAAGGTCATATTTTCCTTTTCTTCTCTCTCTGTCCTCCTCTCCTGCCCCATTTAAGAAACAAAACAGAGATAAATAAGCAAACAAAAAATCAGACCAAAATCCAGGGAGAAAACATTTCTAATCTGAACTTACCATTTCTAACCTGAGGAAGAAAGTAAAAGTCTACCTGATATTTTTAGAATCAGGTGGGATGGAAATTAAAATCTAGGGATATTTATTGATACATCTTAAGCCCATCCTTGTTTTTTTCTCTTTTTAGATAATGGCCCTTGTTTGGGCTCTCGGAAGCCAGACCAGCCCTATGAATGGCTTTCATACAAGCAGGTGAGTTTTCTGGCTCTGTGGACCACTGGAGCAAGCAGGAGGGCTTGCACGTGTCAGTTCCGGGAGCTCTCGAATGTTGGGCTCGAAGGTTTCTACAGACTTGCTGGACTAGCTCAGAGCATTGCCATAGACATGGAGCATCCAAATGGAGAAACTTGATGCGAGGATTTGGGGAGAACAAGTTAGGTGTTTTAACTGGCAGTTCAAAGCACTTTATTTTAAAATGTTGTGGATATATTGTAGAGTCAAGTATAATTTTTAAAATAAAACTCTAGAAACTACTTGAAGCTGGTGACTCCTCTCCCTGGGGCAGAGGGGGTAGGATTATGCCTCTCTGTCTGAGTTTTTACTAGAAAAACTTAGAAGCAGGAACATCAAGCATCTCTCTTCATTTTGTAGATGAGGAAAACATTTTGTAGGGAGGGACGTGACCCACCCAAGGTCACAGCTGGTTAGTGGCAGAGCCAGGACCTACAGTCTCTTGCATAGGGCTCTTCTATTGTGCCCTGCAGGTCCTCAAAGCTGTCCTGGCCGACTCACCACCTGTGTGACATTTAACCCAGGGCAGCCGTAGGGAAGAGCACAGATATTCCAGGAAGACACTGCCGTGATTACTGTATAAACACAAGGCGAGCTGGGGTCTGGGTGCTTTGACCCTTATCACTCTCTGGTCTCCACCCATCAATGTCTGCACCTGTTTAAATAGCAGTTTGCAAATAGGTAGCAGAGCAGGAAGACATTGATTTTCATTTTTATCATGATTACAACAAATCTAGATGCCACTGGTTTTCCCCAGTCCCAGTGGTACCCTGAAGGCAGGCAGGCACAGCTGGCTGTGTCAGTTTGCTTTGCTGTCTCTTGTGTCCAGTGTAGCTGTCCAGAAAAGGCTCCCTGTCCCTCTAGGGGCAGTAGGCCTGTGGCATTTATGGATACAAATGACTTCCTCCTTCTGTGTTTTGTATGAAAGGTGCTTTTAGTAGCTGGTGTATTTGGGGGGTGTGTCTGTGAAAGGAATTGTCGTTTGGAGCCACAGAGCCACACTTGTGGGATAGGGCTTGTTGGTTCTTGGACTGGAACACATGATTTCTTCCCTTCCATCCTCTGAGGGTTGACGGAATGCAAAAGTCTTTGCTTGAGTAGTGCGCAAGAGTGTAAGCAGGTTAAGTGACTTATCATACCTTGCCTGTAGAAGGAGTAATGAGCTGTGGCTCAGGTGACTGTGGGGATTTCCCTTTTTTTAGTTTGCCCTGCCAGAGCCAAATAGTCCCTTGTATCCAAATAGTAGTTTCCAAGACCCCTCACTTTCACATGTGGTGTGAAAACAGTTTGTACGTGTTGGGCGCATAACATTGCATGGTGGTCCTAAGGCCTCATGGAATCGTCCAGTGCTTTCCGGATTACTTTTATTTATTGGCTGGAAGACAGAAGATGCATCCATTGCAGATTGGAGTTTTCTAGGCAGATTGAAAATCACTGGGGTTTCTGAAGGTGTGAACCTATGATTTGTACATTTCAGGCAGAGGCTGGCAAAGATATAAAACTAGACTTAACTGAAGCCAACTTTGGATTTGCACATTTAAATCTTTTTTTTTTTTTTTGGTTATTTTTACTTGCTAGTGAATCTGACCTTTTGGGTGCTAGGAATCCCTTTGAGGCTTTTTCTAAAGAAAAATATGAACTGTCTTTCTAGAGCTATAAATGTATTCATGTTATCCAATAAGCTCTGCAAACAGTTGCAGGCATTTCTCAGGTTCTGATCCCTTAAATGCAACCGACAGTTGTGAACTTGTCCATGGAGTAGGGTAATATGCCTGTTGATGTCATCCTGCTGTCACCTCACCAGGATCAGTCTGGTCCCTCTAGGCAGGGCCAGGAGGGCACCCAGTGCCAGACCAGTAGGGTTCCAGGCCAGGGGTAGGTGTGGCTTACTTTCTGTGGGTGCAGGTGTGCTTTAAGACTACTCTTGAGAATTCACCAACCGAGAATAAAGAAAAGAACTCCAAAGTTTAATAGCTTTTTAAAATTTCAGTTAATTTGGGGTAGGAGCGGGGAAAGGATAGGGAGGAGTGTATAGCCCTGCCTAATTTTGTGAATCTACCTATTTTTTCTTAGTAAAAGACAAAAGATTTATACGCTCTGAAGAGAAACCAGAGTTATTTTTACTTAGTTGTTATAATCATATGCATTTTTATATTTACTTATGTTATTGTTAATAATATTATCCTGTGTGATGTGGTTTTTTCATCATTGTCATATTGATCAACCATGTAGCAATTTCTCAGAGGTTTGCCATCAGTTACTCAGCCATCCAGCCACTGGTCTTTTTTCCCCTAGAGATTTTTGACTTTAGATAATTTTTAAAACATACATATATCTCTGCACATAGACTTTTAAAAACCTCTTTCTGAGATTGAGTTGTTTCCTAAGAATAAATTCTCAAGAATGGAATTGTGGAGCCTAATAAGAGCTTGCTCTTATTTTTTGAAAGGTCTCTCAAAAAACTTGCTGTTTCTGTGTTTATACGAAATGACAAGTTCGGGCTGCTTTGCTGCTCTTTATAAATATATTAAAAAAAATCTATGTCTCTGTATTACTTTTATAATTTTAGAAAACTAAAATAGAGAAGAGAAATGTGTAAGAAGCTGTGACCTATAATTATCTGTGACCTGCAGCTGTTGGGTCAGATTTATTTGCTTTGTGGAAGGAACCCTCCAATCAGTTCTCTTAATGCTGAGTTCCGGCGAATAAAACCGTGTATTTTACAAAAATGTATAAATAAAGGAATATCTGCTTGTTCCTTCTCCCCTTCTCTACGCAGCACCACTTGCTGGCTAAGACACTAGCTTGTCATCTGGTAAGCGTTGTTCCTTGAGATGGGCCTGATCTTCTTTCTGGTTTTTTCCTTCCCATTTTAGGTTGAGGACTTGGCGGAGTGCATAGGCTCAGCGCTGCTCCAGAAGGGCTTCAGGATTGCCCCGAATCAGTTCATTGGCATCTTTGCTCAAAACAGACCTGAGGTATTAACCGTTCGGCCCTTGCTGTACATGGTTTTGAGAGTTCTCGGATATAAGAGCCAATGAGAGTTCACATCTAACTTCTGCTGGAGACCAGATTCTGTGGTCTGATTTCTGCTAGGACTATGGCTTCGTGTTACACCTTAGAAAGTTACATGTATGAAAACCTGAACCAGGGCCTTCTTAGCCTTTAAGAGAAAAAAAAAAATCGCTTTTTTTTACGTTATTAGTTTTAGTTTTTTTAAACTAGGTTCCCAAACAAAATCCTTAGAGCAAGTAACTAACCCAGAGGTCATTTCACTTTGAGTGCTACCTCTATGATTAGAAAAATAGCATCACTGAATTATAGAGGAATTAAAATACCTTGAGCAATGGGGAAGGTACCCACCATGAGGCAGCCTTCATCTAGACAGTCTGTTCTTTGGCTTTCTAAGCCCACCATGGTGCTTCTGTAAATCAGTGTACGGAAGGGAATGAGGACAAGGAGCTCTTCTGGAGGTTTTGCTTGCGCGCTCGTCAGCAGGTTGTATAATTGGCTTGGAAAAATTCAAGCATGTATCTTGAAGAAATCAAATTTATTCTTATACCTACTTGTGTCCAAAAGACATGTTGGTTCAATCCTTGTGCTACTATTTATAAATTAGAGTGGCTTCTTCAAGTTTTGTGTTCTGCTAAGGGGAAAAGAGCATTTTCCATAGCTAGACGATGACTGGGTTTGTGGAATTTAGTTTCTTTCATTCCAAATTAACACATCCAAAATTTTTATCTGTAGTTGCCACACACTTTCCTTACTTCAAGTAGATGTCTTCCTATATTTATGAATTAGCGCAATAACAGTTTATTGAGCACCTACTATATGCCAGGCACTGTGCCGGGCACCAAAGCTCACAGTGACTTGGACCCTCTTTCAAAGGTACCATGTAAGGGAAGACAGACCCACAATCTGATGCTTTCTCTGTAAAGTGGTCAGTGTGGGTGCAGGGCAGAAGGATTATGGGAACTCAGTCAAGGAGGGCTTCCTGGAGGCAGCACCTAAGTGTAGTCTCAGAGGAAACAGGGGTGGGGGGCACAAGGGAATGCCAAGAGCAACCACATGTTCTCATCAAACAGCATGCCTGTGCCTTGAAATAAAGTGTTTTAATGTGGTGGAGCATGGAGTGGCAGGAAAGAGAGGGCCTTATGCATTGTACTTACCCGCTGAGGAGCTTGGGCCTGACCTCCGGGCCGAGTGGGTTGTGCCCCCTTCCTTCAGCTGTACCCGGTGCCAGACTCCTGCGGGCAGGCTGGTTTGAAACGTGTAGCGGGAGCCAGTGAAGTGCCCCCGAGGGATCGTAAGTGAAAGAGTGATCTTGCCACGTTTGTCTTGTATGTAGGTCAGTGGCTGTGCAGCCAACTAGTTCAGACACATCTTACCACATCTCACTATGTGGCAAGATAACCAGTTGCTGGATCCCTTCTTTCCTTTGTCTCTTTTCTGGGAAGATCTTGCCAAAACAACTTTCCTAGTAGATGGATATCTTCCCTTTGTCCCTGTTCCCAGGCCAGATAGCACCCTGCTGCAGGCTGGTCCTCACGCCCTGCGGCCACTGCCTTGCCTGGAAACCCCCAGTGGCTGTTCCCCACTGCCCAGCTGGTGCCCTCTGTGCCTGCCCGGTTGCTCACCGACCTCCCTGCTCTGCTGGGTCCTGCAGTCCCCTCTGCTGGAATCTCCTGCCTTTCTCTCTCTCTCTTTCTGTCCAGATTGTACTTCTCTTGCAAAAGGGGCAAGCTCAGTTTCCTCCCCATCAAAGGCATCGCAGCCACCTCGGCCTGTGCTGGGCTCTCCCATCTCGGACTCAGTCACTGTCTTGTATTGCTAATTATCTTTTTATGTATTTACCTCAATTCTTCAGGCATATTTTCTTTTTAAGAAGGGGGCGAGTGTTTTGTTCTCATTATGAGCCCCTCGTGGCACCTGGGACAGAGTAGTAGACACGCCGATGTTAATTTTGCTACGTCAAATGTTTTCACTTTTTGGGGGTGGGGGTGAACCCACATCCAGAGGATGTGGTGAGCACTGTGAAGGGGAGGGGCATGCTTGAAGTGTATTTGGGGATGGGTAATTGGGGTTTCAATGGGGGGTGGGATATCCTCTAAAACTGATTTATGTGAATAGCTGTACAACTTGGTAAATTTACTAATAACCA
>CAUYRT010063062.1:0-17603 GCA_963574885.1 Lepilemur ruficaudatus | reverse complement strand
CATGGAATAATGCCCAGATTGCTTTACCTGGGATATAACATTTTCCAGCTTCATCCTCTAAGCCCTTGTACTCTAGCCATTGAATCCTTCAAACTTTAGGCATCTTTCTGCCCCAGTATGTCTGTCCAGACTTCTTATCTAGACTGTTGGGACTCCTGTCTCACCCTGAACAACATGGAGGCAGCTCAAAAGTTACCTTTTCATTGAAACCTCCCTCAGTTGCTTTAAGTCAGAGCATTTGCTCTCTCGACATTCCCATAGCACATTATATGCACCCATTTTTAGGGCACTCAACTCCATTCTGCCTTGCTTTGTAGTTGTTCACCTGTTTCTCATACTTGTTTGTAAACTTTGTGAGGAGAATGGTCTTGATTATCTTTCTGTTCCATTGACAGCCATTACAATGCCTAACCTATAACAGGTGCTCAGCAAATATTTGAATGTTATGTTCTATGCTTTGTATGTATTCTTAATTGCTTGCCTTTGATCAGCAAATGCTCTTAGTTTTTCTAAGTTACCAGCATCGGTGCTGGAAACGGAAACTAGACTTTTCATGCAACCTTGTATAGGTTGGGTAAGGAATGCCAAAGGCAGTTTGTACATGGCAGGCAGGTCAGGAAGGTAGAAGTAACATGAGATGGGAAGTCAGATTCTTTGAGGTTATTTCTGTAGCTTCACCAACTGTGTAATCTTGGACAAGTTAATCTTTCTGAACCTTTTTTCCTAACTTGTAATGTGATGAAAATAATACCTACCCATTAGGGTTGCTGTGAGGACTATATAAGATCAATTATTTTAGAAGTAGTGCCTAGTATAGTGCTGGCATATGGCAGTTAGTCAGTCATGTGTACACACTGCCTTCTCCACTCATAGCCTCTGCTGCCTCCATGGATTGGTTTTGTTTCATATGACATTTTACACACTGAGCTACAAGGACGGGAACAAACAAAGCAGTCTGTCCGTAGACTGGCCTGAAAGGCTCTGCCCGGGTAGAGATGATCCTGCCTTGGGAGTTTAAGCTAGGGGATTCTGAAAGACCGAGTTATGTAGGGGTGTGGGAACTAAAAACAAGGTAAATTAGAGTGGGTCCTAGAGGCTATATTGGCCCTGTGCAAGGTGAGGTTATGAGAAGGCAGGGTAAGGTGATCAAGTGAGTGCAGAAGAGATGCACAGAAAGGAGCAGGGATGCTGAGGGGAAGTGGGAACGGACAGGGGAGAGATATTTTGCCACCAGAAGATAAGAGATGGTTTTGTGTGGGTTTTGTTGTTCCTACCTCTCCTCCTAAGGTTGCCACGGTCCACCTAGTCTGGTTTTATCTTACCAAATATTTCATTGTAGGCCCCCCACAGTTACCTAAAATCACTTCCAATTACCATCAACAAAGGAACTAACATTTTCTGGCTTGTTCCTGTTAACTAAGATTGGTCACCCACGTTTTGTCTTACCACACTTTGACTCTACATTTCTCAGTAGTCTCTTATACTCCTGCTGTTATCAGTAATAGGAGGGCCAGACAAGCTTTATTCATAGGGATAAGCCTGGTTGTGTCCACGACAAATGAGCAACAGGGTATCAGAAAAAGGTTAGTCCCTTTATTGATGATAAATGGAAGAGCTTTAAGGCAACTAATGAGATTGGAATCAAATAGTAGGCAAAACTTGGGTGGCCAGTTATTCATAGGAACCAGCTAGTGTGTGCACAGGGTAGGGGTCTGGGACCCTGAAAATGTTAGTTCCTTTGTTGATGGTAATTGGAAAAGCTTTAGGGTGACTACAGAAGAACCTAAAGAGAAATTGGGTTAGGTTTAGTTCTCACTAATGTGGGCCCCACCTGGCTCTTTGGACTAAAGCATACTATTTTAAAGAGACAACCCCAAGACCCAATTCTTAGCCCAATTAAGAAACTCTTTCTCTGTAAGCTGAAGAGGACTCCCTGTCTACCACCACAGCTTTTGTCCTTATATTCTTACCCATGCTCAGAAATCAACCCACCAGTGTTGACACTTGTCAGCTCTATGTTCCCAGATCTAGCTTGGATGATTCCTGTCTTCTGGGTATCCTTTCAGTAGTCCCAGAGGTGTTACTCAACTAACTAAGGGGTAAAACTAGGACCCTTGTTAAGCACCCATTGTCTAGCAGCTTCTCCCTTTCCTCATACTTTCTTATCTCATTGCTTTCTGACACTCCCGTATCTTTTCCTCTCTTTGGTTTTCAGAATTGACACCAGAGAATCACTTCATTAGAGTGAAAAGAGTGCCAGTTTTCTCAAATTTAAGAGAACAGTTCCTGATGTTCTGATCCCAACCTTAAAAGAAAATGACCAGCTCTCCAAAAGCACATGCTTCAGCTGTTTCATGTGGTTCTCTGACGGCCACATTTCACCCCCCTCCACCACCCTTTTACCTTCTCTTTATCAAATGAGCAAAGAAAAAACTCGGACACTCCATTCCCCCACTGTGGACCCAGCCTACTGCTGCTGAGTCTGAAATTACCCTGTGGCCCTGCCATTCTACAAATCTACCTTGGGCACTGGGAAGCTCTGCCTTCTTTAGGAGAAATCCTAAGATTCTGGAGCTCCAGTCCCTGTGTCCTGTCCTAAGGCTGGCAACGCTTTTCCTCTTGTAGAGAGGGGAGCTCCTTAACTAGACCATATGCAGTGTCTCGTTTTTCTTTATGTCTGAATACTCAGCTCAAGCCTCAGAATTTTTCTTCCTTGTGTAGAGAAGAGGCACCTAGAAATCTCAGATCTCACAAGTTAAAGATATTTTACATCAGTCAGAGCTAAAGCAGTTGTTAAGGAACTGACCATTATGTACACACACCCAGATTATGAAGTGAATTGAAATTAGAATATTTTGCAATGAGTCCAATATTTTCCATAAATCCCCTTCCTCTGGAGCAGTCTTCATGTAGATTGTGGCTCTGGGCCAGCCACACTGATTCTGGTTACAATCACCTTTTTTTTTTTTTTTTTTGAGACAGTCTCACTCTTTTGCCCGGGGTAGAGTGCTGTGGCATCAGCCTAGCTCACAACAACCTCAAACTCCTGGGCTCAAGCAATCCTTCTGCCTCAGCCTCCCGAGTAGCTGGGACTACAGGCATGTACCACCATGCCCAGCTAATTTTTTGTATATATTTTTAGTTGGCCAATTAATTTCTATTTTTTTAGTAGAGACGGGGTCTCACTCTTGCTCAGGCTGGTTTTGAACTCCTGACCTTGAGCGATCCTCCTGCCTTGGCCTCCCAGAGTACTAGGATTACAGGCGTGACCCACTGCACCCAACCTGGTTTCAACCACCTTTATCAGTCCAAACCCCATAATGTTTCTTAGCTAGATGTGCTGCCCCCTCCATTAATTGTTGATTAAAAATAAATCAATCTTTATCTGTTCTGTTATCCCAATAGGAAAGATAGCTAGGAAGCTAAGCTGAGACACCAAGACCACTGCTTCAGTCCCAAAGCTTGTAATGCCAGGCACAGTTCCAGAAGATGACTATGGGACATGCTTACAGACCCCTCTGAGGGGATTCTCTCCTAGAAAAGTTGGTTTTCAACACATGGTCCTGTTTTCAGTTCCCAGAGTGCACAGTTTTTCTGGCTACTGGATTCTGGTAGATCCCATGACTCTGTATTCCATTTTATACTCAGATGGACAAGGCCAGTTCTTATCAGGCTCCCCCGCAGTGGTCCTAGTCTAAGCTCAGTTTATTCAGTCTCTTCTGGATTGGTGTTAGGGGAGCCATCATCTCCTAAGTTTTCCTTTAATATTTCCTTTTGCTGTTGTCTGAGCTGGGAGAAAAGATCCCCGGTTATCCTTGCCTCTATGGAACTCTCATATCCCTACAGATCTGCTCCAGGGTCCATAGGGTAGAGCTCAAGCAATTATGGAATACTGGGGTCTACAGTGATCTCCAAAGTGTGGGAATTCGGAGGTCATTCAGCCAATCACCAACTCTACTCAGCCCCACCCACTAGGTCCACTAGGTCTGTTTACTTTCCATCTCATTATTTTTTTCATCTTAGGCATAGAATCCCACTGACAAATACCAAATCCCACTGACAAATACCCAAAAGAGAAGATCCTTTAAAAGGGTACACTTTGTTATTCAAAGCTGTTCTTCATTGTGCTATGTAATTTTGTTGTAGTGTGAAAAGAAAGTTATTATGTAGCACTAAATGAAAAAAAAAAACAATTATATTTACTCAATCATCATGTCTGGAGAAAAATATGGAGGTAAGTGAACCAGATCTCGAAGGGAGTGCAAAACTGAACCAGGCAGTGTATTAGGAAGGTGGTTTTGTGAGTCATTGTATTGTCCAAATTGTGTTTTCCTTTTGAAATTATGATTTTTCATCACAGGAAACTATGTGCAACATAATCAGAAAATAAAATGAAAATATGTGGGAGAAGGAATTGCAACAGAAGAAAAAGGAGGTTGGTACTGTCAGGTGATGTCTTTTTTTTTTTTTTTTTTTGAGACAGAGTCTCACTCTGCTGCGTGGGCTAGAGTGAGTGCCGTGGCATCAGCTAGCTCACAGCAACCTCAAACTCCTGGGCTCAAGCGATCCTACTGCCTCAGCCCCCCGAGTAGCTGGGACTACAGGCATGCGCCACCATGCCTGGCTAATTTTTTTTTCTATATATTTTTAGTTGACTAGTTAATTTCTTTCTATTTTTAAGTAGCGACAGGGTCTCACTCTTGCTCAGGCTGGTTTCAAACTCCTGACCTTGAGTGATCCTCCCGCCTCGGCCTCCCAGAGTGCTAGGATTACAGGAGGTGATGTCCTTTAACCACTGCAGCTCTACGGATCCCAGAGACTGGGGGGCAGAGCCACGAAATAGAAAGAGCATATCAGAAGATACGAATTTGAGCCCCAGCTAAGTGAGAAAGAAGAAAGCAGCTCCTGATATCTGTCAGCTGGAAGCTGGCCTGGTGTTCTCCTGTTGAATGTAAGCAATTTCACAGAACACCAACATCTGACAAAGTCATTCTGTGTCCATGATGGAGAGAGACAAAAATGAGACCACTCTATAATTATGTCTGAGCACAGACAGAAACAACATTGTGCAAAATGCAAAAATATTAAACATCCCCTTACCTGGCTTACATGAGTGACCACTGCTTCTCTGCCAATTATGGCATTAGCTCCAGCCTGCTACATAAAAATTCTAAACTCAGTTTCCTTTTCAGAAATCCCCATATGATGCAGTCTATTAAGTTAAACACTACAAAAAATAATTTATGTATAAACTTTTAAATAGCCAGTTTCTACTCACTGTTGAATGACATTACTAACTATGATCCCAGAGGCCTAAATTTTCTCAATGTCTCCACTTTAATCATGAATGTTATTATAAACCTTAGAAATGTCACTATAAAAATGTAGACTTGATCTAGTATCCATGGAAAATAGCTACAGAATGTTAAAATATTTACTGTAATACCAGGATGCCCACAGGATATCCTTTCTCCCCAGGAGGCCAGATGGAAAATAAAGGAGAATTTTTAGAGGTGCAAATTAAAGGGAAAAAATCCATAGATACGTAACTACTTCCATTGCATGAGATTTCCCTCATGTTGCCCTGTGTTTCTCTAGCTGTCTAAGAGAAACCAAACCTTTATTTGTTGGCAGGGTTGTCCTCAGAGCTTCAGGACTAGATAGAGGTGGAGAAGTATTGTAAGATACTTTACTAGTGTTTCAGTGCTTCCCTTTCACTGTACCTCTTGCTCCTCTACTTTAGAGGGTGACAAATGCAACATCAAGGGGAAATCTCACTTTTCTGCTGTCAGGAACAGATGTTAGAGTATTCAGAGGTGTAATTGGGTATGTTTTTTTTTTTTTTCAGATTTCTTCCATCTTATAATTTTGAATGAAGCTCAAAGGGAAGCTGCCCTGTAAAGCTAAAACTCGGAAACTCAAAGATTCCAAATGAAAGTGTTTCTATCTTCTATATTTATATTTTTATATTTAAAAACTCCAAATAATAGAACTTTTGACATAGCCTCAAGCTCAGAAATTCTTTCCTCAGCTGTGTCTAGTCTACTAACGAACCTACCGAAGACTTTCTTCATTTGTTACAGTTTTTGATCTCCAGCAATTTGCAAAAATTCTTTCTTAGAGTTCCCATCTCTTTGCTTTCATTATCCATCTGTTCTTACATGTTACCTACTTTCCCATTAGAACGCTCAGCATATTAATCACAGTTGTTTTAAATTTATAGTCTGATAATTCCAATATACCTGCTATATCTGAGTCTGGTTCTGATGCTTGCTCTGTCTCTTTGAACTGTGTTTTTTGCCTTTCAGTATGCCTTGTAATTATTTGTTGAAGCCAGACATGATAGACTGGATGAAAGGAACTTCAGTAATTAGGCCTTTAGTGATATGGTGGTAAAGTGTGGGGGAGGGGAGCCTTTCCAGAGGCCTATGATTAGAGCTTAGTCGTTGAGCGACCCTTTACCTCTGGACTGTGAGCTTCACACTCGTTTCTCAGCTCGCCTCTTAGGTGGAACAAGATGGCTAGAGGAAGCTGGGGTTGGATAGTTCCCTTCCCTCACATTGGTTATGCTCTGATAAAACTCCAGTACATCAGGCTCTGATGAAATGGTTTCTCCTTAGTGCAGGTGTTGTTAAGAACAGAATGCTCTGGCATTTTTCAAGATGGTTACTTTTCCCCTCCCCTTGCTGGAAGCACAAGGGGATTTTTCTTTGATATTCACCATAAGAACCTTGTAGAGCTCCAGGAACTAAAACTCACAAAAGTGTGAGACCCTCCTAAATTTTTTAACCTCAGATTTGTCTATACTGAGCCTCCAGCATTTGAACAATTACAGTTCAGGGTTGGGTGCCGTGGCTCTTGCCTATAATCCTAGCACTTTGAAAGGCAGAGACAGGAGGATCACTTGAGGTCAGGAGTTCAAGACCAGCCTGAGTAAGAGTGAGACCCCATCTCTACAAAAAAATAGAAAAATTAACTGGGCATTGGTGGTGTGCACCTATAGTCCCAGCTACTCGGGAGGCTGAGATAGGAGGATCACTTGAGCCCAGGAGGTGGGGTTGCAGTGAGCTATGATGATGCTCACTATGATGATGCCAGGCACTCTAGCCTGACAACAGAGCAAGACTCTGTCTCCAAAAAAAAGACAAAAAACAAAAAACACTACAGTTCAGGTTTCCGTTCCTGTGGAGGTTTCTGCCCCAGTAAGTTGTGCTTCTCTATGTCTTCTGATCTTTCTAAGTTTTGAGGCAGCAATTTTCCCTGGGATCTCTCTTCCTTGATGGATACAAGAAGAGTCGTTGATTTTTTTCATTTGTTCAGCTTTTTACTTGTGAGGACAGAGTAGTGACTTCCAAGCTCCTTAATGCCTGACTGGAAACCAGCAGTTGGCTCTTCACAGAACTCTTAAAAGTTAAAAAAACTTTTAAGTTAACTCACTCCTAAGTTCTAAAAACACTTTTCAGAGATATCAGTACTGTGCTTAGTAGTCTGGTAGAAAGAGTACTTAGTGTTTAGAGACAGATAGGCAACATAATGGTGATTATATTTATTATAAGAGATAATGTCAAAACAAAACAAAACCCCCTGACTGCATTTGAGAGATGTAACCAGAGAACATAAAGCACTGTGAATAGTTTGGAAGGAAAGTAAATGCAACCAAAGTGCAAAGTATCATAAATTTGTTGTGGTAAAATTTTTTGTGTCCGCTTAGGCTAAGTTATGTTGTGTTAACAAACAGCCCCAAGACCTCAGTAGCTTTGTGATAACCAAAGTGTATTTTCCACTCAGTCTCCATATTGATTGCAGGTCAGCTGTGGCTTTGCTCCATGTGGTCTTTATTCTGCAACCCAGGTGGAAGGGCTGGGCTCCTTCTGCAACATGCCAGTCAAAGGAAAAGAGAAGCTTTTGTTAAAAAGAGGCAACAGCACCTCTGCTCACATTTCTTGGCTCAAAGCAAGTACTCTGCATTCAATAGGGTAGGGGTGAATATAGCATAGGAAAGGGAACTACAAGTTGCATGGCCTCGCATGACATCAGTGTGGTGGAATGTATAATTTTCCCACAGAAAGGGGTAGCACATATTTTAAATATTAATACGATTTGCCCTATAGGTTCTACCAAGTTCCTCCCTAGTGTATTGTGAGTTGGCTATTTAGAATTCTCTTATCTAGGGCTTCCCAGTACTATGATCACTGCTGTGCAAAGTTTTTATTGGCTACCTCCATACTTACTTTGAGGCTGAGTTCCTTTACATTCAGTTGCTAGAGGATAAGGGGATAAAGGAATTCCTCAGAGAAATGTCTCTGTGAGGAGTCTTGGGCATGTGGTGAGATTGAAGACACAGCAATTTCTCTCAAGGTATTTACAGCCTGGTTTTCTAAACAGTGCTTCTCCAGGAAGTCCTTGGTGTAAGCATATGTTCCTGGAATCTGTGAGACAGATGGCAGAAAAACGACTCCTCTTTTATTCCGTATCGAGTTTGGTTCTTGAGAAGCATGTGGTTACCCCTGTTGCCATCGGATAGCATTTGTGTAATAAGAAAATATGCTGACAGAATGGTGGTCCCTTATTTCAGCTGTATAGGATAAAACTGCTAAATGGGCAGGATTAGGAACAAATTAAGTATAGGTAAGCTGTATTAAATAAATGGGTAGAGAAAGTGCCAAGCAGTGAAAGCAAAAACTGCTTGTTTAGTAATAACTAGAGTATAAAGCATCACTATCAGGTCAAAATATTGAAATAGAATACAATAGCTTTGCAGGGGCCATGAATGATATCATACTATGAATTGAGGAATATGACCCATTCAATTCTTTTTATTTATTTTTTAAATCTTTTTAGAGATGAGATCTCATTCTGTCACTCAGACTGGAGTACAGTGGCACAATCATAACTCACTGCAGCCTCAAACTCTTGGGCTCAAGTGATCCTCCTAGCTCAGCCTCCCAAGTAGCTGGGACTACAGGCATGCACCATCATGCCTGGCTAATATTTCTTATTTTTTATAGAGACAGGGTCCTGCTATGTTGCCCAGGCTGGTCTTAAGAGATCCTCCTGCCTCAGCCCTCGGCCTCCCAAAGTGCTGAATGTGAGCTACTATGCCCAGCCTGACCCATTCAATTATTTATTTATTTATTTTTTTGAGACAGGGTCTTGCTCTGTTGCCTGGGCTAGAGTGCCGTGGCATCAACCTCAAACTTCTGGACTCAAGTGATCCCCCTGCTTCAGCCTCCTGAGTAGCTGGGACTACTGGTGCTCACCACCATGCCTGGCTAATTTTTTGTTTCTATTTTTAGTTGCCTGGCTAATTTTTTCTATTTTTAGTAGAGATGGGGTCTTGCTCTTGCTCATGCTGGTCTCAAACTCCTGAGCTCAAGCAATCCTCCCACCTTGGCCTCCCTGAGTGCTAGGATTGCAAGTGTGGTCCACTGTGCTCGGCCCCATTCAATTCTGTAAACCTGAAGCTATAAAAGACTTCAATTTAAAAAAAAGTTATTGTAGTAATTCCCCTCCCACTCTTAACCTTATGGGATATGTTCTAGGGTCCCCAGTGGATGCCTGAAAACTTTAATAGTACTGAACCCCCTATATACAGTCATGAGTTGCTTAATGACAGGGATATGTTCTGAGAAATGCATCATTGAGTGATTTCTTGGTTGTGCAAACATTGAAGAGTGCACTTACACAAACCTAGATGGTGTAGCCCACTACACACCTGGGCTATATGGTACAGCCTATTGCTTCTAGGCTACAAACCTGTACGGCATGTTACTGTACTGAATACTGTAGGCAATTGTAACACGATGGTATTTGTGTATCTAAACATTTCTAAATATGGAAAAAATATAGCAAAATTATGGTATTATAATCTTATGGGACCACCACTGTGTATCAGTTCATCATTGACTGAAACGTCATTATGCGGAGTGTAACTGTATTGCGTTTTTTCTATACATATATACCTATGATAAAGTTTATTTTATAAATTAGGCACGGTAAGAAATTAACAACAACAATAATAAAATAGAACAATTATAATAATATATTGTAATAAAGTTATGTGAATGTGGTCTCTCTCAAAATATCTTATTGTACTGTACTCACCCTTCTTCTTTTTGTGATGAAGAAGCAACAGAGTGGAATGACGGGAGATTTCACCACGCTAATCAGAACAATGCACAATTTAAAACTTACAACGTTTATTTCTGGAATTTTCCATTAATAATTTTGGACCACAATTGATCACAGGTAACTAAAAATGAAGAAAGCGAAACTATGGAAAAAGGAGGATTATTGTATTTCTTCTTTACATTTTGGCCAAAGACAACTCTCTAATTCTTTATTTTTTAAAGCTGTGAAGCTAGCATTAATTCCATAGTTTAGCCTGACCAGAGCAGCTCCACTGCCAAACACCAACCCAGTTGTTGCATTTTCCTGTTATCCAGAAAAACATTAGTGGTTTTCCTATTTTGTTATTTTCAGTGTGTCAGTTTATCTCCACTCAAAGTCTTCCTGCACATAACTGCAAGATAACCTACAACACCTTTGCCTAAGCAGTGTCTTTCTAGAAAGCCAGAGGGAAAAATTCTTGCAGATGAAACTACCCTAGTGCTGCTGGATTTGAAGAGGCAGATGGTGATTGGATTTTACGAGGCCCCTTTGCTGTCGTTCTTCATTTTCTGCCTGTTTGTACATTAATCTCCTCTGTGCAGATCTGGCTAAGTGTGTGAAGCACCCTTCAAGGAGGTGCATTAATGATAAGCTGAAATCTGGGTCACAAGAGAGCCTTACTGCCTTTCATTTGCAGTCTGGGAAGCCCCTTTTGGCCTTTACCATATTAAAGTTTTACAGCAACTGTGATGTTTAGAGAAAACACACATGCAGCGTGGGGATGGAAGGCTTGCCATTCTTCTCAGCGGAGGGCCTCCCAGCAGGCTGGATTTATTGAACTTTTTGTTTTCCTTCACCATTTGGATTTCCAAATACTTTTTATTAGTTCAGACTTTAAGGCCAAAAAATCCAGCCAAATTGTAACAGAACACTGCAGCCTCAGTCCCCCGAAGCCAAGAACAACTGCTGTACTCTTCCAACTTGGCTGCAAAGCAACATCTGCTAAGTCTCCTCCACTTGCCTCCCAGCCAAAGAGACATCATACCGGCAGCACCGGCATTCTGTGAAAAAAATGTACATAGTGTATCTTGTACCTCTTCTTTTCCCCAGTATATTTTGCTTTATGTTAATGTTTCTAGTTTAGGAGTAACTGAAGTGATTTCATGATGCTTAACAAAACAAGGTTTGTTCCTTAGTTTGGGGTCATTCAATCATTTAGTATTTGCTGAGCATATGTAGCTCTAAAAACTCCTACCAGGTAATTGTCAGGTTGCCTCTTATTTTTTTTTTTTTTTTCGGTGATAGATCTTGTATTTGTGTTTTTTGGACTGCTCTGATGGTAGTTCTGTGAAATACCTAAGTGCTGGAAATTAAGTTGCCAGTTTCTGGTCAATTTGTTACATGGCTTTTCAAATTGTTCAATAGGGAACAATTTGTTCCCTATTCCCTGTTCTTGGAAACAGAGGGAAGAAGTGTGGGTGTCATAACTCTGACTTAAATTCTCACTCAGCATTAAGATGAACTGCCAGGTTTTAGTAAACATCACCTGCTTTTCACACCATGCTGGGGTGAGGCATAGTATGGTATGGTACGGTGTGATATGGTATAATATAGTACAGTATCATGGGTGGATTTCAGATTCACTTAATAGCTCAAGCATCAACTTTGCATTTTCTAGCCTTGGGATCTCGGGTAATTAGATGTTGGGTATTAGATGTATTAGATGTCTCAGACTCAGTTTATGGAAAGCAATAGGAATGTTTGTGCTTGGAGTTGCTGAAAAAAATTAGGTGAAGCACTGCGGGTGCTGATTAAATGCTCATTAACTGTTACTTTTTCCTAAGACAACCTAAGAGAAACAAAGGAAGTAGAAAGCTCATTCCTTGTTCTCAGGAGCTAATTAGTCTAGTTTGGGAGATGAGACACAGACTACGTAAAATCACCAGAGGAAATACCTTTGAGAAGAAACTGAAATAGCATTAGTTAACTTATTCTGTTCCCTCATCATCACCAATTCTGGAAATGAACTATTGACTTTTCTTTTAAAAATGTGTTACACTTGATATCCAGAAAGCTTTCTACAAACTCACAACCCTTCTCCTTGGGGGATATCAAGTGCTTAGTTTTTAAATTAGGTTCAAACACACATATACACATGCACACAAATATTACAGTGACTTTAGGACTCCGTTAGGATGTTCAGCTGAAAGTTGTGCAAATGTTTGATCCATATGGTGACAGCTCATAAAACATGTTATTTCCACTGTTTGCAAATAATGAACTAAATAGAAATCTGCTTGAAGAGATTCTATTAATGTGTATGCACTTAAAGTAATTTCCTTGCAATATTATACATTAAAAGAATTGAAACCCTCCTTATATTTGTAATTGTATAAATATTTTTATGCTATTTGAGGTGCTGGTTATGCCAGGGAAGCTTGAATGTGTCATTTGATAATGCATGGTCAATGCAGATATAATCTTTAATAAGGGCCTCTTTTTGAAGCAATTATTTAAAATCTTCATTAGTCTTATGTCAGCAAGTTCAGTGGAAAAAGCAAGGGCTCTGAAGCTAGTGAGACTTAGGTTCTAATACATATCCCTTGGAACGAGGTGTTCAAAATTTGCTGGGATCGTAGTAGTCACATTTGCATAGGGGACATCGAACCTGCTGGGAATAAGGATTGAGATCTTTCCCTTCTCATGTTAACTGTTATTAAAGCATCACTGAACTGGGCATAGAGGCTCATGCCTGTAATCTTAGCACTTTGGGAGGCCGAGACCAGAGGATCACTTGAGGCCAGGAGTTCAAGACCAGCCTGAGCAAGAGTGAGACCCTGTCTCTGCAAAAGATAGAAAAATTAGCTGGGCTTGGTGCTCTGGAGGCTGAGGTAGGAGAATTGCTTGAGCCCAGGAGCTAGAGGTTGCAGTGAGCTATGATGACTCCACTGTACTCTAACCAGGGAGACAGTGCGAGGCTGTCTCAAAACAAAACAAAACAAAACAAAACAAAACAAAACAAAACTCTGATGGTTAAAGTCTCCCCCAAATGGAGATAAGTGTAAGAAAGGCTACTTAGGACCTCTCCATGGGACACTTACTAAGAAGGGGAACCCCAGTGCCATGCCAGTGTCTCAGTTATCTTGGGGAAGGACATGGTCTGGACACAGCTTGTGCCTGAAGCTGGAATCTCAAGCCTTATTCTTTGGTGGTGAGCTTAAATGCTTTGTAGGAAGTCTTAATGACCAGCTGGGGTGTCTGCTGACTTTACATCTCACAAAGTTGCTGGTCTCATACACAGGGGCAAGTATGGCTACAGGTTCTTAGGAAAGCTTCTGGGGGCAGGGGACGGTTGTGCTAGTCTGAAGCCTTGAGGTGGCACTCATGAGCTTCTACTCCATTAGTGAAATTGGAGGAGAGGGTGGGGAGTTGGGAGGGTGAAGTGTGGGGAGTAAGGTGAATCCTGGTGCGGTGACAGCCAAAGAAGACTGATGGAGTGTTTAAAGCAGTCACAGATTGTGGACTCTTAATTCCCCCTCCCCTTGGAGACAGAGTTAACAAATTAATCAATAGCAGAGTTGGAACTTGTTCTGCCTCGGTTCTGATTCTCTCTCTGGTCTGATCATTTTAAATGAGACAATATACATATGAACCTAGGAGAAAGAAACAGGAATAACTTACTTGGCTAGACTTTTACTTGCTGTGGGATTGCCTGTTGCTCAGATGTCAGTGGCCGCTATTCCCGAGCCCCTGCACGGCTCAGCTCAGCTGCCCGTCTAGGAGCTCCTGCATCCCTCAGTGCATTTTTTGAGTGGAGAAATATAAACTTTGGCCCTTTCCTTGATTACTCTCCCTGTGTTGGAGTATTCTCTGGGATGGAGAATTCAGAGCTCTACATGGCATTGTTCATGACTTTCTGAATGAACTTGGGTAAGTCTCAACCTCAGAGGGTGTTGGGGGCAAAAACATTTATTTTGCTTGCTTTATGTATTTGACGACAAATTAAGGTGAGAAAATGCATATGGAAGTGCATCGCAGTAGGACTCTTTATTAGAAATGGAAGAATGCAAAGCATTCAGAGAAAAGTATTTTTAAGGTTTCCTAGATCAAAATGAAGTTTAATATTCCCTCAAAGTAAATAAGTATTTCTGTGTTACAGCCCACCAATGAAAGACCACCGGGGACACATTTGTTTAGATTTGTTTTTCTTGCTGTTGCAAGACTGGAAGCACCTTAAAGGAACCATGAGGAGTTGGGAGAAACTTCTTATAGGATGTGGGTGCGTACTGGGTGATTCAAGGGGAGGCTTATGGAAGTGGGGACCAATTCTGAATTGGGTGTTTCAAGAAGCAGGGGCAATTTTGTGATGGTATCTTAATCATTAAGATAGAAGGACCACAATTGGATCGGAGTTATCATCCTTGGTGAGCTAAAGGAGCAGCAGTCACTCATGTTAGACAGAAGAGGGGGATATTTCACCATTTTTGTGGTTGCAGAGTGGCCTTATCTGTGTCTCCTTCCAAATACAGGCATGGAGTGGCCTTGTTTAGACATTGTTTCTATTCTACGAGTGTGATTTATATTGCATTGGGAACATCATGGCCAGCAGGGCTGCTTTTTATTTTCTTACCTGGTTTCAGGTATGAACATTTATTTATTCCCTCTTCTGGAAAGCAAAGAAGGAAGTCATATTCTAGGGGGGGGGGCACGGCTGAACGCTAGGATAGAGGGTCTCTTACTGGGTTTTGGAGATTGTGTAAAGCACAAGAATTAAGTTACAGGTCCAAAATGGGAAACAATAACAACCAAAAGCCAAGGAGTGGAGCATACCAGGGAAGGTAAATGGGAGATTACTCTGAAGAGATTCCAGAGGCTGAGTGCAGCTCCTCCTGCAAGCATGAGTTTGTGTGCAGCTACACATAAGGAGCACGCTGGTAATATAAGGAGCCCGCGGGCACATGTAAGGAGCATGCTGGTCCATACAGGGACGCTAAACAGGGTGAACAGAACTCCTGTTTCCTGACCTCAAATCTAGCAACCAGATTCCCTCCCCAACATCAAGGCAAAGTTATTCATTTTACCTCCCTGTGATTTTGCCTTCCTGTGATTTTTCTTATAGTCTGTATCTATATACATAATGTTCTTTTAAAACTTTGCTTTATCTAGATAATAATGAAAAGGATAAACTTTAACACTGGTTACTTCTGGGAAGTGATACTTAAGGTTTTAAGGAGACGTTGTTACTCTTTGCTTTATATGTTATGTATTATCTGAATTTTATGGGCTAATTTATTTATTTAAATTTTTAATTTTTAATTATTTTGGGTACATAATAGTTGTATATATGTATAGGGTGCATGTGATGTTTTGATACAGGCATGCAGTGTGAATTAATCAAATCAAGGTAATTGGGGCGTCTATCCCCTCAGGCATTTATCATTTCTTTGTGTTGGGAACATTCCAATTCTACTCTTTCAGTTATTTTAAAGTATATCCTAAGATATTTTTGATTATAGTCACTTTGTTGTGCTATCAAATATTATTCATTCTATATAACTAACTACATTTTCGCACCTATTAACCATCCCCACTTTTTGCCCCTCTCCCCGCTACCCTTCCCAGCCTCTGGTAACCATCATTCTACTGTTTACATGAGATCAAGTATTTTTAATATTTAGCTCCCATGTATGAGTGAGAACATGTGAGATTTTTCTTTCTGTGCTGGACTTATTTCACTTAACATAATATTTTCAGTTCTACCCATGTTGTTGCAAATAGCAGGATTTCATTGTTTTTATGGTTATATAAATTCCACTGTATATATGTACCACAATTTCTTTGTCTATTTATCTGTTGATGGACACTTAGGTTGAGTTCATGTGTTGGCTGTTATAAATAGTGCTGCAATAAACATGGGAGTGCAGATATCTTTTCAGTGTACGGAATTCCCTTCCTCTGGATATATATCCAGCAGTGGGATTGCATATTCATATGGTCATTCTATTTTCAGTTTTTTTGAGGAACCTCCATACTGCTCTCCATAGTGGCTGCGCTAATTTACCTTCCCACCAACAGCGTACAGAGGTTCCCCTTTCTCCACATCCTTGCCAGCATTAGTTATTCCCTGTCTTTTTGATAAAAGCCATTTTAACTGGAGTGACATGATATCTCATTTTAGTTTTGGTTTGCATTTCTCTGATGACTAATGATGTTGAGCATTTTTTCATATACCTCTTGGCCATTTGTATGTCTTCTTTTGAGAAATGCCTATTACGATCCTTTTGGGCTTATTTATTTATTTATTTTTGGAGACAGAGTCTCCCTCTGTTGCCTGGGCTAGAGTGCCCTGGTGTCAGCCTAGCTCACAGCAACCTCAAACTCCTGGGCTTAAGCGATCCTTCTGCCTTAGCCTTCCGAAGAGCTGGGACTACAGGCATACGCCACCACGCCCGGCTAACTTTTTCTATATATTTTTAGTTGTCCAGGTAATTTCTTTCTATTTTTTAGTAGAGACGGGGGTCTCGCTCTTGCTCAGGCTGGTCTCGAACTCCTGACTTTGAACGACCCGCCCACCTTGGCCTCCCAGAGTGCTAGGATACAGGCGTGAGCCACTGTGCCCGGCCCTAATTTATTTTTAGTTAAATTAGTATATTAAAAACAAAAGTGAAACGACTTAAATGGTGGTGGTGGGAGTGAATCATGTGATTTTCTGGTGATGTTCTCTGAAAGGTGATCTCAGAATATTACTATTATTCCTTTTTTTTTTTGCAAGGGAAAGTCAAAATTCTCTCGTGAAGGGGATGGTGTAGGTGGCTTGGATTTGTTTAAAAGACAGTTTTGATGAAAAGCTAAAATCACGATTCTAATACACATGTAAAATGAAAAATGTTAAGGATTTTATTTAATTCATTAACTAGTGGGGAACCAGAAAGATGTACACCCAGTTCAGAAAAATTCAAAGAGTAGACACATGTATAGGCAATGAGGAATGCTGAAATGAATTTGCTTAATAAATACAAAACTGGCTTCTCAGAAAGAGAAGGATATCAATTTGCACCTCTCCCTGACAAAATTCAGTTGTCGTCTATGGGCAAGAGTCATTTGCATCACTATCAGTTACCCACATTTACAGAGCTGTCCAGTTACAAGATGCACTAAACAGGACACCCAGTAATCTTATTGGCCCATTTCAAAATTTTTCATGTTTTCCTGCCAGGTCAAAATAACGTTTGATAAAATTCAGATGTTTCTGCCTGAGATCTGTACTTAAGATTATGTGTGTTAAAAGAGAAAAGGGAGAATATTAAATGAAATAACAAATTGGTTATTTGTCATAATTCTGTTCTGATGTTTGTGTTCTGGTTGATAAATGACCAAGCAAAAATGATTATTAAATTTGTGTTTATTTTCTATTTTATCTTTGAGAATGGAACAGAGAGCAAAGTATCTGTTGTGATAAACAGGATAGTACATTAAAAATACTCAAAAAAAAA
>CAUYRT010063061.1:0-30590 GCA_963574885.1 Lepilemur ruficaudatus | reverse complement strand
GCATCCAGCTGGTTGTGGAAGCATTTTCCCTGCACAAAGTTGTCAAGATGCTTGAAGAAGTGGTGGCCAGTTGGCGAGAGGTCAGGTGAATATGGTGAATGAGGCAAAATGTCGTAGCCCAATTCGTTCAACTTTTGAAGCATCGGTTGTGCAATGTGTGGTTGGGTGTTGTCATGGAGATTGAGCCCTTTCTGTTGAACGATGCTGGCTGCAGGTATTGCAGTTTTCAGTGCATTTCATCAATTTGCTGAGCATATTTCTCAGATATAACAGTTTTGCTGAGATTCAAAAAGCTACAGTGCATCAGATCACCAAACAGTGACCATGAGCTTTTTGTGTTGCAAGTCTGGCTCTGGAAAGTGCTTTGGAGCTTATTTTCAGTCCAACTACTGAGCTGGTCATCACTGGTTGTCATATAAAATCTACTTTTTGTCACAATCTGATCGAGAAATGGTTCGTTGTTGTGTACAATAAGAGATAACACTTCAAAATGACAGTTTTTTTGATTTTCAATCAGCTCATGAGGCACCCACTTACGGAGCTTTTTCACCTTTCCAATTTACTTCAAATGCTGAACTACTGTAGAATGGTAGACACTGAATTCTTCAGCAACTCGTGTAGTTGTAAGAGGATCAGCTTCGATGATTGCTCTCAATTGGTTGTTGTCAACTTCCATGGCCAGCCCCTGCGCTCCCCATCTTCAAGGTTCTCATCTCCTTTGCAAAACTTCTGGAACCACTCCACCGTATGTTCATTAGCAGTTCCTGGGCCACCTGCATTATTGATGTTGCAAGTTGTCTCCACTGCTCTACGACCCATTTGGAACTCGAATAAGAAAATCGCTTGAATTTGTTTTTTTGTCTAACAATATTTCCATAGTCTAAAATAAATATAAAATAAAGAGCAAGTAATAAGTCACTAGCAAAAAAATAAAGTGAGAAATGTGCATTAAAATGATGTATAACATAGCCACACTTATTTAAGAATATATTCCAGTATCAAATGGCAAATTTCAACAATGCTAAAACCACAATTACTTTTGCTCCGACCTAAATAGAAAATGTCCTTGAGATCAACAGATTGGGTAAAGGAAGAAGTCAAGGTGAAATGCAGTCTCAATGGAAGCTCTAGCTAAATCTACAGGGTGTTCTGAAGATTGGTATGACTCTTCAGAGCTGTCCTAAGTTGGAGCAGAGGCTGAGCCTTACTCTGTACCAATCAGCCATTGAAAGTAGCTGCCCTGTGAAGGCATGATCTTTGGCTGGGTGACTGTCTTCATATGAGATAGGTGCTGAGAGATGTTGACAGTTGAGGGCTATCGTTTGGTAATATGCCCAGCAGCAACGGTAATAATTTCTTCTTCCCTGAAAAGGTATTCTTGGTGGTACATTGCACATCCACCAGGATGAATAAGCACAAAATATTGGAGGAAAACCTATATTGAAAGATCTGAATACTGAAGAGTGAAACAGATCAAGGACTCTGGTGATATAAGAGGAAGACTAGGATACAGGTGCACTTTGGAAACTAAAATTCAAGAAAGAAAAGAAACATAACAGAGGTAAAAAAAACTGTATAAAGTTTAAGGCTAAAGAATAAGAAGAGGACATTGTATTCAGCATAAAAATGATTGATATTTTTAAATGCTGCTATGTAATAGGTGATAAAATAGAAGGAAATTGAGAACTATGTTTTTCCAGAAGGGATAGTTGCTGAAAGTAGGGAAATAAAGATGTGCAGTCAATGTGCTAAGAAAGAAAATAAAAGGCAGCAATAGAATGTGTTCGATTCTTTCCATTCAAAAATTCACCTACCATTACCAATCTCCTACACTGATCTGATTTTATCCAACACAAGTGGTACAAATGCTAAAACTCAGAAAAAGAGATTAATTAAACTGGATCAGCAATATGTTCATTTCATATGAGAAAACCTGTCTAATGAAGAGTCATTTTACTCATGTGATTTTTCAGGTATCAGTCCCCTTAAAAAGTCCCAAATTATGTTTCATTCAAAATGTTCAAGAAATATCTTCCTTGATATCCACTTAAAGTCCTAAAATTCTTCAAGCAACTTCATGGTACTAAGTCTGACAAACTCCAAGCTATTTTCCAGATTAAGTCTTAGATAGTGTAAGTACCTTTGGTTGAAAGCCCAGTTTTATGGTAATGCATAAAGAAGTACCTTTATGTAAAATCACATATGGCTTGACAGACCCTTGACAGCATATTGCTGAAAAAAGCCCAAATGTCTTCAAGAGAAGAAAAGACATAAAGAAACATTTATGGACCAATTATTATGCTCAAGATACATTTTCAGATGCAACAATATGCTATTTGTCTTCAATTCTATGAGCTTACAAATTTTCTGTGTTTCAGTTTTCCAAATAACTTATTCAATATTACATAATCTATAAGGAATAGTACTAGGATTTACTAAATGATTGGTTGATTCCTTCATTAATTCAACATATGTTGTTAAATATCTGCTTTTTACATTATTGGAACCCACATCTGTTTGATTACAAGCCCATATTCTTAAATTTTTATTTGCATGAGATTTTTATTTTTATACATTCTAACATTCTAAAAACAAATCCAAATAACCCAACAAGACTTTCTAAGATAGTAATTCAAGTTGTACCTGAGTGGAATGATTCAAGTGGTTATCATTGCTTTTTGGGATAAAGTGGTTATCATTGCTTTTGGGTTATGTTGTTCCATAACATTCACATTGGTAGATACCAAGAAGAGTTTCTGAAACTGGTGAAAACTATTACATATTGTTTTTCACATAATTTATATAATATAAAATAGTCACTATTGAGCAACATTAATAGCCTTTTCCCTTTTTTAAAAAAATCATTTTTTCACAATTCACAACCATAAAATTATGGAAACAACCCAAGTTCTTATAAACAGATAAGTGGATAAAGAAAATGTGGTACCTGAGGAAGGAAATAGCAGAAGAGGTAGACAAGTAGAAGACCATATCATGCTCATGGGTCGGCAGAATCAACATTGTTAAAATGTCTGTACTACCCAAAGTGATCTACAGTGTCAATGAATCCCTATTAAAACACCATCATCATTTTTCACAGATACAGAAAAAATAATTTTACGCTTCATATGGAAAAAGAGAAGACCCCAAATAGCAAAAGCAATCCTAGGCAATAAAAACAAAATGGGAGGTATCAATTTACCAGACTTCAACCTATACCACAAGGCTATAGTAATTAAAACAGCTTGGGATTCGTGTATGCTTCTGAGCCCTCCAAACTCTTGCAATGTCTGCCTATTACCCAGTTCCAAAGCCACTTCCACATTTTCAGGCATTTTTCTAGTAATGTCCCACTCTTTAATATCAATTTTGGGTCTTAGTCTGTTTTGCATTGCTCTAAGCAAATACCTGAGGCTGTGTAATTTATAAAGAAAAGAGGTTTGTTTGGATCATGGTTCTGCTGGCTGTACAAGAAGCACGGCTTCAGTATCTGCTTGTGATGAAGGTCTCAAGAAGCTTTTACTTATGGCAGAAGTCAAGGGGCAGCAGGCATATCAGATGCAGAGAGAGGGAGCAACAGATAGAGAGCGAGTAGGGGTGCCACACTTTTTTAAACAATCAGCTCTAAAGTGAACTAATGGAGAGCTCACTCATTACCAGGAGGATGGCACAAAGCCAATCATAATGGATCCACCCCCATAACCCAAACACTTCCTCCCAGGCCCCACTTCTGACATTGGGGACTAAAGTTTTGCATTATATTTGGTGGGGACAAATATCCAAACAATATCAAAAGTCAACAAGTTACTCACATTAGGTTCTGCTTGTGCATACACATTCTACTGAAAAAGAGTAATGTGTAAGCATCAAAATCCCACCTAAAAGTAATAAAGTGATAGATATATATACACACATACAGATTTTTAGACTTGGAAAATCATTACATGTGCAATTTAGTCTGTCCAAATAGCAAAAGAGCAAGAGCTATAATTAAAGTAGATTTTCACTCTATTGCTTAAACTTGCTCCACTAGTGCTAGATTATTTCCATGGAACTAATTACAGTCTCAGTTTTACCAGATACTCAGGAAATTCAAGTAAAATGTCTTTTTAAGTAAAGTTATCCTTAAAATAATGTACGTAAGTAAAACAAATTTTAATTACCTACTTTTTCATTCACTATTTGCAAATACTCATTTTATAGAAATTTCTATTTTATCATTAGTTCTGAAATGTAAGTACTTCATAATATCCTCTGACATGAATGTTATGACATTTTAATATATATTTTAACATTAAACTGCAGATCATTACCTCTGACTTATGTGTGGCATGGTGACACAATCTATATCAACACAACAAAGGCAATAGGTTAACTCCTCCACACTGATGTCTGATTTGAAGATTTTTTCCTTCATTCTTTACTGTCTCTATGCAAACTCTGTGTGTTGGTAATTTATCTGTCGTCTCTCAGTTCCATTCTTTCCTTTTTATGCTATGTTTTGTACTGCTGAACATGGCATCAGTTGGCATACAATATTTCCTGGGCTTCCTTGCAGCCGGCTGCCTGCTAGGTATTGCAGTGGGAGGCACTGCTAGAAAAAGAGAAAGAGATACTAAGAGAGGAGCTTTTGGCTCTAAAGAGCTGAGGTTGCTGCTGGTGATTGCTGGAGCAGCAACAGGAAGGGGGCAACTGCAGATTCCAGCAGCCTGGGCAGCAACAGCACGCTTTGCCAATGCCAGTCTCAACTGCAGCAGTACCTCTTGGCAGTTTCCCAGGAGCTGGCAGAGTCTAAAATACCAAAATAACAGGTGCAGGCTCATAAGACTCCAGCCCAGGAGCTTTACCAGCTTTCTGACCTCTGGGTATCATTTCTACTCTTTTTTTGTTCCTTCAGGTGCCCCTTTTTCCCTTTTGTCCCTCCAACCTTTTCAATATCTTTGTAACATTGTTTGAAGAGAATCCTTAATGTTTGAAATTTCTAACCTATTATGTGTTTCCCTGGCTGGACTTGACTAATAAATACCCTGTGTTTATTCAATTCAGTGGAAAATATTGATTTAATTTAATAAGATGTTTTGCTTTATTTATTTGTTTTAGTAATAGGCATGTCCTATTAGAGTTTATACTTTCAATATTTTCAGAGATCAGAAAGGTGAAATAAACATCTATTTTGTATCCATAATTGTGTGTTAAAGACTGCAATGACTGTGACAGAGAATGCATGCCAAAGGCATTAAAATAAAATTATTCATTCTGTTGACCACTGGTGTCATAATTTTCCATTTATTCGTTGGACAAAATGATTGCTTAATGAGTTGTGTCATTTAAGAAAAATATTTTAGAAAAACTAATCTCTTTTATGAGGGTATAAATATTAAATTATGTTGGCCAGTACCAATTTACCTCTATAAGTATTGAATTACATTTGCAAATTCTTTCTTTATATTGACATGAATTATGTCTTTAATTGGCAACTTTAGCATTATATAAGGGAAATGTTGAAGTATCCCCCAAAAACCTAGATGAATAAGGAAATGTGTTTGTTCTCTAAGAGAATCTTTAAAAATTTATAATGGAGTAGATATCAGAAATTAGCAGTGCTAATTAAAAGAATAGGATAGTTTCTAAATCAAGACTTAAATGTAACCTGACAAAAAGGAGTGTATTATGTAAAAAATTATGTCAATTAAAATGGTCTTATCAGTCACGGAAAATAGTGAGGAAAAATTGTCAGAGTCCATCCAAGTACAGCCCAGAAGAGAGACTGCTTTCTCAGAGCAGTGTGTGGATTTGATACATGCAGGTACAGTAGACTCTTAGCCATCAAGGTCACCAAAATACTTGCAGTGCTTCAAGTTGAGGCTCACCAAGCAATCTTCCAGCTGACATATGTCCTCTTATGTACGTGTATCTAAAAAGAGGGAATGTGAAAATTGGGGAGCAAGAATATCTTGTATGCTTGATACTTATATTTCTTAGAAGAGTTTACACCAGCATTCCAGTTTTGTGAATTTGATTGGTAAAAGCTGGTTTCCAAGCATCTGAGCAAATTTGGGTTCATTAAAAACCGATTCTCTGAACACAAAGCTAAAGTTGCCAGACACTGACATAGACTGTCAGGAATGGTAAAACTATAGCATAAAAATATAAATAATTATTATTAAATCATTAAAGTGTGGGAATGAAGGCTATAGAAAAGGATGTAGATGGTTAACCTTGAAATAAAAGTTACATAATGGTAAAAGTAATAATTCAATAAAGAGGAAAACAATGTCAGAGCTTCTTAATAAAATTTGAGAAATAGAGGAAAAGAGTGAAAAGTGAAAGAGTGGGAAGCTAAATCGAACTAATTTTCAAAACAAGAAATCTATTGATGGTACTTCATTTTATAAGTTGATGAATACTTTAAAAAGAGCTATACATATTTCCTTTAAAGTCATGATAGTAGCAAACCCAGAATTTAAAAATGATACAAACTTACCATATTATTTAAAAAAATAAAAAAAATAAGGGAGGAAATAAACAGCATGTAGCAAAGATTGAAAATAAACAATAAAATACTGCCTAAAACAGAGACATAATAAAATCTAATGAAATATTTAAGCCTAAGCACATCTACATCAAAATAAACTAATGATACAAATTAGAATTTTAAATTATCAAGTCTATAAAACTCTCCAAATATGTACTACATAAAAATTTTTCTCATGTAAAATTTAAGTTACTATCTGATAAAAACAAAAATATACCACAAAGTTAAGAGACAAATTACAAACTGGGTAAAATGTTACTATGTGTAACTTAGAGATTAGGACTATTTTCTTTAATATCCCGAAAGCTGATATAAATCAGTAGGAAAATTGTTTAAAAACATAAAAAATGGCAAAGGTTGTTAAAAATTAAAAGAAAAAAAGAAGGAATGCAAATGGTGAACAAACATTTGAAAGATGCTCAACCTCCCTCATTATCACAGAAATGCAAATTAATAGTGGGATGTCATATGTTATCTCTTAAATTTCAAAAGACTGAAACATTTGATCATACCAAATATTGACAGTAATATGAAGAAGTAGACACTCACACACTAAATAGGAGTGAAATTTAGTACATTCTTTCTGAAATGCATTCTGACAGTATCTATCAAAATTTTAAGTGCCTGCCATATTGTGGTGGCTTGGTATTTTCCAAAAATGTCTGCCAAATGTCTGCTCCTCTCTCATCTGCTCTCCAATAGTGTGACATTGTTACTTTAAGAGGTGGAGTCCTCTTCCCCTCTTCTTGAATCTGGCTGGTCTTAGGTCTGCTTAAACTAATAGAGTATTATGGAAGGGATCCTGCATGACTTTTGAGGCTGAAACACTAATACTCCAGTTGAAGTCCTCAGCTGCCATGTAAAAGTCTGACTACACTGAGAACAATATGCTGTTAAGATACATAAATATATATTTTTCATATGTGTGTGTATATATACCCATAGATTCATAATAAATACATTAATTCATAGAAAAATATTAAAAGAGTAACAAGGAAACATTAACAATGGTTATTTCTGTAGATAAAGATTTAATGGAAGGATGCCAGTGAATGAGATAGTGGGCTTTCCTTTTTATATCTTGTATCTTTCTCTTCTATTTTATTATTTCTTTCATAAACATACAATTCCATTTTATTAAAGTTAACAACAACAAAATTTGAGTTAACCTTTCACTAATCTCACCATCACTATTAGGCTTGCTGTTACCTCAGCTACAAAAGGAAGCATAAACTGGTTATCCAAGATAGCTGACTAGAGGTACCTAGCACTTGCCTCTTCTGCAAAGAAGGAAAGAAACACCAAATAGTTAACCACTTGTAAAGGGAGAACCCTGAAATTTAGCAAGGAAGTGGCAAAGATCCTCTGAGGCCATGGAAACTTGAGAAGGAAACAAAGAGAGGGAAGCACAGCAGCTGGCCATGATTGGCTCACAATCAAAAGGGCCTCCCCATTGTGGTAACAAGGTAAGTGGGTGATCCCCAGCAGTCCACATTCCCACCACAGATGCTTGCAATGCAAATTACAGGAGAGGAGAGTTCCTCAGCCATCAAAGGCCTTGAACCTAGTATTTGAAGCTTCCTGGAGTCCATACAACTGCATTGTCCCAGTGAGGGAATCCACACTTGGTCCTTGCCATCCTCTAAGATGCAGAATGATACAGCATAGTGATATTTGGACAGTTGAGTAACCACCAGACTACATCCTGCCCTGGGGTCCAAAAGCTTCTGCATCTCTGCATCCCTGGGACACTGCTAATATCCCCCCACATCCAGCAGCTGGCTTCAGCAGTATGGCCACAACCCCAGCAAATAAGCCCATGCAGCATCCTACACACAGGGAGCAGAAAGTCTGACATATCAGGAAGGCTGTCGCCAGGACATAAAGAGCCAAATCATACACCTGAAAGTCACTTGATTGAGGCCACTGTTGCTGACAGTGACCCCACTCCATGCAGTGAGAGGGATACTGTGCACTCCAACATGCCATCCAGAATTCTGAGTAACACCCTTGCAGAGCCCATGGTACCATTATGGTACCATTGCCAGAATCCACATGTGCCAACCGGGTGCCCAAGAACCAGCCCACCCTGGACCCACCACCACTGGGGACCATGAACACTCTAATAGAAGGGCTGTTGTGCTCCCATACATTGCCCAGGGGCCCAAGGATTGACACACACCTGGCTCACTGATGCCCCTGCTGGTGCCCACATGCACCCCGCAGTGGCCCAAGGATCAGGCTGCCTGGCCTTCCTGTGTCCAGCAAAGCTAACTCATAGTCTCCACAAAAAAAAAAAAAAAAAACACAGCATAAAGCCACTGAGGAAATTACAGACACCACTGATGTTGATTAGAGCCAAATAAATAATACAGAAACTACACTCTTGCTCCCACCCAGAAGTAAAGCCAAAATACCCTATCCCACCAACACAATAGATAAGTCTATAGGAAAAAGTCTTACCCTACAAAAGTTACTCCATAAAATTTGAAGAAGCAACTGTTACATCACCTGCACAGATATCAACTTAGGGACACAAGAAACATAAAAAAAATACTAAAATAAAGCAAATAAACAAACAAACAAACAGCGAAACATGAGACCTCTAAAGAAACACAAGTCTTCAGTACAGACTCCACCCCTCACAAAAAAAGGAACTTTATAAAATGCCCAAAAGGCAATCCAACATATTTATATTAAGAAAACTAAGTGAAATGCAAGAAAATGGATAGGTAGTGAAAATAAATCAGAAAAACAATTCATTATCTGACCAAGAAATTCAACAAAAAAATAGGTATAATGAAAAAGAGCCAAACAAATATTGGAAATTAAGAGTTAAATGAATGAAATAAAAATGCATTGGAAGCTTAACAATAAGCTAGATGAAGCAGAAGAAATAATTTCTGAAATTGAAGACAGATCTTTGGAAATAACAAATCAGACAAAAATAAATAAATGGGACCTGATCAAATTAAAAAGCGTCTGCACAGCCAAAGAAACTATCACGAGAGCAAACAGACAACCTACAGAATGGGAGAAGGTATTTGCATGCTACACATCCGATAAAGGGCTGATAACTAGAACCTACATAGAACTCAGGAAAAGAAGCCAGAAAAAATCAAACAGCCCTATCAAAAAGTGGGCTAAGAACATGAACAGAGACTTTTCAAAAGAAGACAGAAAAATGGCTAACAAACATATGAAAAAATGCTCAACATCTCTAATCATCAGGGAAATGCAAATCAAAACCACAATGAGATATCACTTATCTCCAGTGAGAATGGCCTTAATTCAAAAGGTCCCAAAACAATAAATGTTGGCATGGATATGGAGAGATAGGAACACTCATACACTGCTGGTGGGACTGCAAACTAGTACAATCTCTGTGGACAGTAATATGGCGATACCTCAAAGAGCTACAAGTAGAACTACCATTTGACCCAGTAATCCCATTACTGGCCATCTACCCAAAAGAACAAAAGACATTCTATAAAAAAGTCATCTGCACTCGAATGTTTATAGCAGCACAATTCACAATTGCAAAGATGTGGAAACAACCCAAGTGCCCATCAATCAATGAACACATTAATAAAATGTGGTATATGTATACCATGAAGTTCTATTCAGCCACAAAAAACAATAGTGATCTAGCACCTGTTATATTATCCTGGATAGAGCTGGAACCCATTCTACTAAGTGAAGTATACCAAGAATGGAAAAACAAGCACCACATGTACTCACCATCAAATTGATTTTAACTGATCAACACTTAAGTGCACATACAATAATAACATTCATTGGGTGTTGGGTAGGTAGGAGGGGGAAGGAGGGGATGAGTAAAGCCCAAATGTGGAACACCATGAAGCAAACAAATATTTGCATTTGAGAGTTCCAGAAAGAGATGGAAAATATATAGAAAACCCATTTAATTAAAGAATAGCTGAAAATTTCCCATATCTTTAGAGAGATATAGACATCCAGATATATAAAGCTTAAATATTCCCATATAGATTCAATGCAAAGGTTCCTCTCTAAGGCACATTATAGTTAAACTGTTAAAAAGTCAAAGACAAAAAGGGGATTTATAAAATAGCAAGAGAAAAGCCTCAAGTGACATATGAGGAAATCTGCAGCATAATAACAGCAGCTTTCTCAGCAAAAAATTTACAGACCAAAAGAAAATGGAATGATATTTTCAAAGTGCTGAAAGAAAATGTTGTCAGCAGAGATCATACTCACCAAGCTATATTTCAGAAATGAAGGAGAAAAAAAGTATTTCCTAGGGAAACAAACACTGAGGGAATTCAACACTATGCTAACCCCATAAGAAATACTAAGAGAGTCCTACATTTAAAAGTGAAAAGGTGACATCTAACATCGTGAAAACATATGAAAGTATAAAACTCACTGGTAGAGGAGATGTATAAATGAGAAAGAGAAAGGAATCAAACATTATCAGTACAGAAATCCCCCAAACCAACCACAAAGATAAACAATAAGAGAGGAAGAAAGGAGCAAAAACATATAAAACAATCAGAAAACAATTAACAAATTGACAGAAATAAGTCCTCACCCATCAAGAGCAACCTTGAATGTAAGTGATTTAAATTCTCCAAATAAAAGACATTGACTGAATGGAAAAAAAGAAACAAAACACAAGACCTGCATATATGCTGCCTATTAGATACTCACTTTACTTGTACAGATAGCATTGACTTAAAGTGAAGGAATAGAAAAATATATTCCACATAAACAGAAACCAAAAATACGCAAGAGTAGTTATACTTACGTCAGCCAAAATTGACTGTACATTTTTAAAAAACAGAGATAAAAGGGTTATTATATTATGATCAGTTCAGCAAGAGAATATAACTATTGTAAATAGTTATGCACTCATCACTGTAGCACCAAAATATATAAAGCCAATATTACTAGAGCTAAAAAGAGAGAAAGATGCTCAAATAATAATATTTTAGGAGTTTAATATCCTACTTTCAGCATTGGACAGATTATCTGGACAGAAAATCAACAATGAAACATCAGTTTTAAACTGTGCTATAGAACAAAGGCACCTAACAGCCATTTACAAATTATTTCATCAAGCAGCTGCAGTACAAACATTCTTCTCATTAGCACATGGAACATTCTTCGGGATAGAGTATATATTAGGCCACAAAACAAGTCTCAACAATTTAAAATTATTGAAATGATATCAGATGTCTTCTCAGACAACAATAGAATAAAGCCAGAAATCAATAACATGAGGAAATTTGGAAACTGTACAAATATATGAAATGTAAAGAACATGATCCTGAATGACCAATGGGTCTATGAAGAAACTAAGAAGGAATGAAAAACTTTCTTGAAACAAACGAAAATAGAAACACAACATACTAAAATCTGTGGGATATAGAAAAAGCAGTACTAAGAGGGAATTTTATAGCAGTGAGCATATACATCAAAAAAGTGAAGTATTTCAAATAAACAATCTTATGATGTACCTCAGGGAACTAGAAAAGAAAGAAAAGACAAAACCTAAAATTAGTAGAAGGAAAACAACAATAAAGATCAGAGCAGTACTAAATGAAATAGAAGCGAAAAATAAAAATAAAACTTTCAACAAAATGACAAGTTGTTTTTCTTTTCAAAAGATAAATAAAATCAATGAACTGATAGATACACTAATAAGAAAAGAGATAAGAGCCAAATGAAATCAGAAACAAAAAGGAGACATTAAAATTTACAGCACTAAAATGCTAAAGATAATTAGAGAACAACTGTATTCCAAAATATTAGAAAACCTAGATGAAATGAAATGAATAAATTCCCGGACACATAGAGCTTACCAAAATTGAACCAGAAATAAATATAATATATTGACAGACCAATAAGAAGTAATCAGACAGAATCAGTAATAAAATGTTTCCCAAAAAGGAAGCACACAGGACCTGATGGCGTTACTGCTGAATTCTATCAAACTTAAAGAACTCAAATCAATTCTCAAGCTACTCTAAAATTTAAAGAGGAGAGAATTAATCCTAACTCATTCTGTGAGGCCAGCATTGCCCAGACACCAAAATCAGACAAGGAAAAAAAAACCTGCAGATCAATATTCTTCATAAAATTAGATACAAAACTTCTTTAGGAATACTAGCAATCAAAATTCAATAGCACATCAAAAATAAAAAGCACCATGATCAAGTAGAATTTATTCCACACATGCAAGGGTGGCTCAAAAAATGCAAATCAATAAACACAATATACCATATCTATAAAATGAAGGACAAAAATAATATAATCATCTCAATAGATGCAGAGAATGCATTTAATAAAATTCAACAACTGTTCATGATAAAAAAAAACTCTCAACAAATTAGGTATAGAAGGAACATACTTCAACACAATAAAGAACATGTATGAGAATCCAAAGCTAGCATCATACTGAATGGGGAAAAGTAGTAATTTTTTTCTGCAAGATCTGGAACAAGACGAAAATGCCTTTTTAAGCAATCTTATACGACATAATACTGGAAGTCCTAGCCAGAGTGATCAGAGAAGAGAAGGAAATATAGGGCATAAATATTGAGAAGAGGAAGTCAAATTATCCCTCTTTGCAGACAACATATCTTAAATATATAAAAACCTAAAGACTCCACCAAAAATCTCTCAGTACTGATAAATAAATTCAGTAAAGTTGTAGTATTCAAAATCAACATGCAACTATTCATAGTGTTTTGATACACCAATAAAAAACTAGCTGAAAAAGAAATCAAGAAACCAATTCTATTTACAGTACCTACAAAAAAAATCTATGAATAAATTTAACCAAGGATGTGAAAGCTTTCTACAGTGAAAACTACAAAACATTAAGGAAAGAAATCAAAAATGGGAGGACAAAATATGGAAAGACTATCCCATGTTCATGGATTGGAAGAATTAATACTGTGAAATATCTATAATACTCAATATTATCTATAGTTTTAATGTAATGTCTATCAAAATATCAATGGCATTCTTCACGGAAATAAAAAAAATCTAAAATTTGTATGTAACCACAAAAGAACTTGAATAACCAAAGCAATACTGAGTGAAAAGAACAAAGCTGGAGGCATCATTTTACCTGTCTTCAAAATGTTATACATAGCTATAGTAACTAAAGCATGGTATTGGTATACAATGAGATAAATAGACCAATGAAATAAGTAGAAAACTCAGAAATACATCCACCTATTAACAACCAACTGATTTTTTGACAAAGTATCCAAGAAAATACATTGGGGAAAGGATAGCTTCTTCAATGAATGGTGTTGGGAAAACTGGATATTCCTATGAAGAAGAATGAAACTAGACCTCTATCTCTCACCATCTCAAAATCAACTTAAAATGGTTAAAGATTTAAATGTAACACCCCAAACTATAAAACTGCTAGCAGAAATCATAGGGGAAATTGTTTAAGACATTGGTCTAGGCAAAGTTTTTGTAGCTGAGACTTTAAAAGCACAAGAAACAAACAACCAAGCAAAAAATAAACAAATGGGACTATGTCATACTAAAAGTATTCTGCACAGTAAAGAAAACAATCAACAGAGTGAAGAGACAACCAGTAGAATGGGAGAAAATATTTGCAAACTATTTATCTGACAAGGGACTAATATCCAGAATATGAAAGAGACTCAAACAACTTGACAGCAAAAAATACAAATAATCTGATCTAAAAATTGGCAAAGTATCTGAATAGTTACTTCTCAAAAGAAGAAATACAAATGACCAACAGATATGTGAAAAAATGCTGAGCACTACTAATCATCTAGAAATGGAAATCAAAATCACAACGAGATCTCTCCCACCAGTTAGAATGGCTACTATCAAAAAAAGAAAAAATAATAACAAATGCTGGAAAGGATGTAGAGAAAAGGGAACTCTTATACAATGTTGCTAGGATTGTAAATTAGTCCAGCCTCTATGGAAAATAGTATGGAGATTTCTCCAAAAGCTAAAAATAGGACTATATGATCCAGAAGTCCCACTACTGGGTATTTATTTAAAAAAGAAAGGAAACTAGTATATATAAGAGATATCTACACCCCCAGGTTTATTGCAGAACCATTCACAGTAGCCAAGATATGGAATCAATCTAAATGTACATCAACAGATGAATAGATAAAGCAAATATGGTATACATGCACTATGGAATACTATTCAGCCATAAAAAATGAAATTCTGTCATTGCAGCAACATGGATGAGCCTGGAGTATGTTAAGTGAAATAAGTCAGACACAAAAAGATTAACACTACATGTTCTCACTGATATATGGGAGCTAAAAAAAGCTGAGCTTATAGAAGTAGACAGTAGAATTGTGGTTATTAGAGGCTGAGAAAGGGGTAAGTTAAGGAGAGATTGGTTAATGAATATGAAATTATAGTTAGATAGAAGGAGTAAGATAGAGTGTTCTATAGAAGTGGTCCCCAACCTTTCTGGCAGCAGGGACTGGTTTCGTTGAAGACAATTTTTCCAGCAATGGGGCAGGGTAGGCCGAGTTCAGGTGGTGATGTAAGTAATGGATAGAGGAACAGCTGTAAATACAGATGAAGCTTTGCTAGCTTGCCTGCGGTTCACCTCCTGCTCCTGCTGTACACCCATGAGTGTCCCCACCAAGTTTCATGGAAGACAAATTTTCCACGGATGGGGAGGGGGTGGAGGAGGAGCAGCAGAACTATGGTGTCCGGTCCCTAAAAGGCCATGGACCAGTACCGGTATGCCTCCTGGGGCTTGGGGACCACAGTTCTATAGCACTGTGGGATGAATATAGTTAACAATAACTTATTGTATATTTTTAAAATGCTTGAACAGAGAATTTTGAATGTTCCCGACACAAAACAATGATAAATATTTGAGGTGGTGGATATGCTAATTACCCTGATCTGAACATGACACATTGTATACATGTATCAAAACATCACTCTGTATTGCACAAATATGTTTAACAATTACGTGTCACCTAAAAAGAAAAGGAAAGAAAACAAAAAAAGAGTCATAAACCTAAGTAGGATACTACAGTGGAGTGAGATAAGGGCCACAATAGGATCAAAGGATAAAGGGAGCTTTCAGGAGGAGATCCTAACAAATTTTGAGGGCCAGAAATGGCTTCTCATTGAGATCAAGCAAATGATATAGGAGTAGTGGGAGAAGATCTGGAGATAATATTCTGGCCAAATGTGAGGGCTCTAAAGACCCATGGAGAAAAATATCTCAGGAACTTGAAATCTCAAAGATTATTTATCCAGTGACAGATGGTTGGCCTTATGTACCTCTCCAAACATCATATAATCTAAGCCCTTGCTACACAAAGTGTAGTCTGGGGATCAGCAGCATGAGCATTTTCTTATTGGAAGTACAGTAGTTTCAGCTTCACCCCAGACCTATAGAATCAGAGAATCTACATTTTACCAAAATTCTCTGGTTATCACTGAGCACATTCAAGTTGAGAAACAAATAAACAAGTCAATGCCACCTAAGTACTAAATGTTAGATTTTATATCTAACTTGTTAATTGTAAACCTGCGGGCTAGAAACCAGACCATATACGTAGCCCAACAATTTTATAACTTCCTTTTAATATGAGTTATACATTAACACAGGCCTTCAATACATTTCTATAATGACCTCGGGCTGTAACCTCAAACACTTGAGAAGATCTTAGTGAGAATAACTTCCCATATTGTTTCTCTTGAAGTTCTGTGGGGCCAAAACTCACAAACTAAATTTTTGTGTCCAACAATAACCCAAACTCTAAAGCGTAGAATTTGATTTATTAGCTATGTAGCAACAACTCAGAAAAAAAGAAGCTTCTTAAAGTTCATTATAGAAAATATACATAAGCACAATCTGGTGCTTATAGGTATTGTATTTTGATAAGAAAGAAAAAGGTAGTATTTCTTCAAAGGTTAAAATACAATAGAGTTTTTTCAAAGTTGAAAATATAATAGAGTAATAATAGAAAATGAAAAATATTAGAAAATAAAATAATTGGTAGAAGACACTTTAAAGAAAGCATTTATAAGTTCAGTTTTTGTTGGAATACGAAAAGTGAATACAACATGAAAATATGCACTCTAATAGTAAAATAATACAAATTCAATAAGTTATATATGTACAATATGGAATTTATACAAATTATATGAGATATTTTTCTTTAGTTGTCTAAAATTTTTTTACAAAATTTTGTTTTGTAAATCATGCTAAGAATAAATAAATTTTCTTAACAATTACATAATGACTTTACCTGTGTTGCACTTTTGTCTTTACATAAATGCTTTTATTGGTATTCCTGTCTTGTACAAAATTTTTAAGATGCAAATAACCGGCCATCAAACTACAATCAGCACCATTGAAATATATCAACAAGCTTTGAGTTTCCATGACAACACAATTCAAATCTATAAGAATTAACCACATACAGAAGTATATTTCAAAGCACTACTTGCACAAATGTAGAACATATGTAAAGCAGTTGTTGTGAGGAAAACTGAGTTTAAAAAATACTTGACTTTTTTTTTCTTTTTTTTTTGCCTAAGTGTTTGGATTTATTTTTTTTCAGAAGTTCCTTTCAGTTAATGCAAGGAAAACACAATTGAAAACCTTTTGTTTTGTGTAATTAGGAATAATCCTTCTTGGTGAAAGTAGAATATGATAAGTGGATATAAACATATTTCATTAAATATTTACATAAACCAGACAAAAGAAACTGCTATTTAAATTATCATAAACATTGAAGTACCTACAACTTCTTTAAGATTGCTTTATAATATAAAGATGAAAAACACATTGGTGACATTCTTTTCAGAACTTCACTATTTGAATGTTCAAGACTCATTCAATTTTTTAGAAAAGACAGGGAGGCTTTGAGGTTTATGATATATCTAATGATTCTTATTAATAATTCAGTAAAAAATTTTAGTTGTAAAATATATCACATATTTAACAAGTTCATAAAACACAAATGTACAGTTTAAAGATGAATCATCATAATCATCTGTGTAATCACCACCTGTATCAAAAATAGAACATTGCTAGCTACCCAGAAGCCCTTCACTGTCCCATTGTCCCTAATATCAAATCCTGCCTTCCCCAATAGACAAAACATTTGCCGTGACCCTTATTTTAATCTCTTTTTTTATTCTTCAGAAGTGTACCACCTAAGTATAAATGGCTAACATGTCTATAGCTATACTTCTGTCTGGATATATGTTGTGTGCTAGTTTACCAATATATCTTAAAATGGTACTTGATAAATTATACGGTACATGTATCATCAACTTTACTAGACACCAACTATTATTGAAAGAGATTATACTAATTTACACTGCAGCCAGAAGTGTATGAGACTACCTATTGTTCTGAGACCTTCCAACATCTTTAAATTATTGCCAATCCAGGTGGGTAAATTATGGTATCTCACTGTTGTTTTAATTTGCATTTCCTTGATTACTAATTAGATTGAATATGTTTCTCTGTTTTGATTCTTTGGATTTACACTTTCATGAAGTACCTGTTCAACTGTTCTGCCCATTTTCTAGAATGGATTCTCTATCTTTTTTCTTATTGATTCTCAAGAGTATTTCATATTTTCTAGATAATAACTTTTTGTAATTATACATATGGACCATATATTCTTCCACCCTGAGTTTTTCTTTTAATAGAGTTTTTGATAAATAGTTTTTAATCTTAATGTATTATATCCATTTTTATTATATTATACCTTTATTAAGAAGTTATTCTATTCCTGAAGACTTGAAATATTATCATGTATTATCTTCTGAAAGTTTCTCTCTCTCTCTGTCTTTTCCTCTATCTTTCCCCTTTTATTCTTGTGTTTTACATTTAGACCAATAATCCACCTGTAATTAAATTTTGTGAATCATATAGAGGTCTGATTTAATTTTCTTTTATTTTTGCAAATAGTTAACTAATGCCATAGTATTTTTTGCTTAAACTTAATGTTTTGGAAAAAATTTTAGATTTATAGAAAAGTTGTGAGTTCAATACAGATAGTTCCTATCTCCCCTTTACTCAGTGTGACCTAATGTTAACATCTTACCTAATCATTAAAGATTTGTCAAAACTGAGAAATTAATATTGCTACAGTACTACTAACTAAAGTACTGCCATTACTTAGATGTCATCATCATTTGTATATAATGTCCTTTTTATTTTCCAGAACCCGATCCAGGATACCATATTGCATGGAGGAAAGAATTTTTTCTCATCTAATGGCCAATATTTTAAAAGGGGAACTTTTAGAAACACAAGGTCAATAATCGTGAAGCATGTCCATCGCCCACACCATGCACACCACACCCAATAGGTGTGAAGCTCTGACTCAAGTGGGGCAAAGGCAATATATGTAACCTAAACATTTGTACCCCTGTAGTATGCTGAAATAAAACAAAAATTTAAATAAATAAATAAATAATTATAAAGTATACATCTCAAGTCTCAAAGAATTAAATAATTTGCAAATTTTGTTTTACAAGTTGTTTCTTTCATTTTTTAAAGGAGTTATACAGCTACCCAGTTCACTCAGGACAAGCAGATTTTAATCATGTTTCACAGGGTGGCCATCAGTGACAACCATTCCAGAACTCTTGTTTAAGTGTGCCTCATCTGCCTCTGGACTCTGCAGAGAGTGATATGCAATTACTCAGAATAAGCACTTTAAAACCACGATTATAGAAACTTCTTGCCACTTCTTGCCCCTCGAGTTCTCATCTTCCTGACATGTTGAAAATATGGCTAGACAATATGATTTTTTAGGCATAATAGGACCTTGATTTATTACAAATTGCCATCTGGACCCAGTGTTGGCATTATTGACTAAGAAGAGATTGAATTAAAGAAACCAAATATGGGCCAGGTGCAGTGGCTCACGCCTGTAATCCTAACACTCTGGGAGGCCAAGGCTGGAGGATGGGTTGAGCTCAGGAGTTCGACACCAGCCTGAGAAAGAGTGAGACCCCATCGCTACCTAGAATAGAAAGAAATTAGCTGGACAACTAAACATATACAGAAAAAAAAAAATTAGCCGGGCATGGTGGCACATGCCTGTAGTTTCAGCTACTATGGAGGTTGAGGCAGAAGGATTGCTTGAGCCCAGGAGTTTGAGGTTGCTGTGAGCTAATGCCAAGGCACTCTAGCCCAGGCAACAGAGTTAGATTCTGTCTCAAAAAAAAAAAAAAAGCCCTGCAAAGGGAATTTTCCAGGGAACTGCTAGTGTGGTCAAATAATGGCATTTTCCAAGAATGGTGCTTTCTAGAACTCTCTAATCCAAATTTGTCTACTCCAGTGCCTGCTAGACTGTTGGTTGTAGGGGTTGATGGTTTGCCAGGCTACCACAGAATTGAGGAAACAGAGAAGGGAATATGGCAAGTTATTACCAAGATTTACCTGATGGCATATTGTGGTACATCACTGGAGATACTTCTATGATACTATGCTTACTTAGTTAAAGACCAATGAAATAATATAAATCCCATAAATTCAAATAAATAAGAAGCTCAGATAAAATGTTGAATAAGTCTGTTCAGAAATTCTAATTCCCCCTGGGTGAACTTAGGGAGATTGTATGTTTCCAGAAATTTGTCCATTGCCTCCACATTATGTAGTTTGGGGGCACATAGGTTTTTATAGTATTCAAAGATAATATTTTGTATTTCCGTGGCGTCTATTGTGACCTCTCCTTTTTCATTTCTAATTGAGTTTATTAGTGTTCTTTCCCTTCCAGTTCTTGTCAATCTGGCAAGAAGGCTGTCAATTTTGTTTATCTTTTCGAAAAACCAGCTTTTGGTTTTGTTGATCTTCTGTATAGTTCCGTTGTCCTCAATTTCATTTAGTTCTGCTTTGATCTTAGTTATTTCCTTTCTTTTGCTAGGTTTGGAATCGATTTGCTCTTTCTTTTCCAATTTCTTGAGACTGTTTATCAGATTGTTGATATTTGAGCTTTCTGTTTTTTGGATGTGAGCATTTAGTTCTATTAGTTTTCCTCTCAGGAATACTTTTGCTGAATCCCACACATTTTGATAATTTGTGTCCCCGTTATCATTAAGTTTGAAGAATGTTTTGATTTCTCTCTGTATTTCCTCTTTTATCCAATAGTTATTTAACAATAAATTGTTCAATTTCCATGATTTTGTGAAGTCGTGTGGATGTCTGTTGGAATGGAACTCTAATATTATATCACTGTTATCTGAGAAGAGAAGATACATGGTATTATTTTTATTTTTTTTAATTTGTTGGGGTCTGATTTGTGGCCTAGTATGTGATCAATTTTGGAGAAAGTTCCATGAGCTGATGAGAAGAATGTATATTCGGCTTTATTTGGGTGGAATGCTCTGTAGAGGTCTAACTCCAGTGAGATTGGCCTTTATCAAAAAATCCCAAAGCAACAAATGCTGGTGAGGATGTGGAGAGATAGAAACACTCTTACACTGCTGGTGGGACTGCAAATTAGTGCAACCTCTGTAGAAAAGAATTTGGAGATACCTCAAAGAGCTACAAGTAGAACTACCATTTCATCCAGCAATAGCACTATTAGGCATCTAGCCAAAGGAACAAAAGTCATTCTATAATAAAGACATCTGCACTCAAATGTTTATGGCAGCACAATTTGCTATAGCAAGAATGTGGAAACAACCCAAGTGCCCAGTCAATCCATGAGTGGATTAATAAAATATGGTATATGTATACAATGGAATGCTGCTCAGTTATAAAAAAACAATGGTGATCTAGCACCTCTTGTATTTTCCTGCATAGAGCTTGAGCCCATCCTCCGAAGTGAGGTATCACAAGAATGGAAAAATAGGCACCACATGTACTCCCCATCAAATGGTACTGACTGATCAACACTAAGGTGTTCACACAGTAGTAATATTCTTTGGGGGTTGGGCGGTTGGGGTGGGTAAACTCACAACTAATGGATGCGGTGAGCACTGTAGGGGGGAAGGGCACACCTCAAATCATGGTTTGAATGTGGCAAAGTCATAACATGTAACCAAAATGTTTGTACCCCCATAATATTCTGAAATAAAAAAAATGTTGAATAGACTTCTTTTCAAAAAGTTGTCTATATGTGTAGGTATGTGCATATACGTGTACACATATATGTGATTTTCTCATATAATCCAAAATATTTGTTACTAAAAAATAAGCTCCTACAGAGTAAATCAAGAATGTTATTAGTATTATTCAAGAGATTTCAGTGCATGAGCAAGTGAAATTGATGTGTAGTTGTACTAAGATATCAATGCCTGACTTTAAGGGACCAGCATTTCAACTTATATCTTATTTTTCATACTGACGCAAGAGAGTGCCTTACCGTTCTTGACAAATGAAAATTATTAGACTCTTAATCCTCGTGAGATGACAATTGATCAAACCTTATGAAAGTTATTATGAGGTCAAAATATTATAACAGATAGTAAGCAATTCCACATGTCTAGTTCTAGTCAAATCTTTGACAGACCTGTCATTTTAGTTACCTTCAATAGAAGAATTATAGAAATCATTTTTATGTAGCAGTTTTTGACAATTTAAAATTGGGAAACCAAGTTGATTTTATTATTCATATTAAATATGTCACATTTTTCCTCCTGGCTGTTGGCTATGCTTGTCAGTCATATCTCTATGATCTTACTGTATGCACATCTTAATACAAAATGTGAATGGTGGTGCTGGTGGTAGCAGAAACTGTTGCTATTGTTCTGTATATGAGGAATATGTAGTATACGATACTTAAGAGACTGCCTAATAGTTTCCTTTAGGTTTCAAATAACTCACTATACTTTTTTTCTCAAAATAGCTGTTATTTGAATTTTTCTTAATTTCTTAAAAATATTTTATAATTTTACCTGGCTACTAAATTTTATAAGCTAATTTATAGAAAGAGCATGCATGGCATTCAAATGTTAATAACAATTTAAAACATATGATGTTTTTTGTTGAAGGCTAAGATGCAATGTGCAAATTTCCTATGGAATAGTATGCATTCATGTGTTGGGGTGGGTTGCAGGTGATCTCTTTAAGATACCTCTTTCCCTTAAGCTACTTTCATGTGAAAATTGCTATTGGAGACAGCAATCCCAGTTTCCTATGATTTCAAATGAATAGTAGTCTAACATTCAATGTAAACTCTAGAAAAGAGGCCATTCCACAACCCAAATATAATTCAATGAGCTACAGTATTATTGGATAACATTTCAAACATAGGAGCTTTCTATGCATTGATTCCTTCACATTCCTTGCAATAATTTACCTAATTTGTTTGATTGATTGACTCTGAATTTCAGGACACATATATTTGAGTGTAGTACCTACATCATGAAATCAATATAGAGCCATGTTCCTGAATTAAGTACCATTTTAGAAAGTGTGATTGAATTTCCATAGAAATGAATTGATGTGGTAGCTTTCTTTGCTATTTGCATTAGACAGAAAATAAGAAGCAAGGTAGTATAAGTTTGCTTTGTTTTGTTATGAGAATAGAATCCGCTTTTTTTTGAAATATACATAATGTTTTATTGCATCTACTTTTCTAAAGCAAAATGTATATATAAAATTCCATAAGAAATTTAAACATAATTTCCCCCAAATATTAAGGAACCAAAATATTCTGATTGGACATGACTGGTATAAATTGTATTACTAAAGAGTATAAACCCTCTTAATTTTTCTTTTTATTAAAATAAATAATTCCTCACATAAGATGAAATCTCTCTTTTTCTACCTACAGGCAGGAACGGTAAGAGTGAAGACTCCTGAGTCAGACTGCCTGCATTTGAATCCCTGCTCTGTATAACTTATTTGTTATATATAATCTTGGGATTAACCTCTATGTTCCCCAGTTTTCTTAACTATAAAACACGGAATAATAGATCCTACCTCATAAGGCTGCCAGGTAGGGGTTGGGGGCGCGCACGGGGCCAAGCATCCCTGTCGTGGGCTCGCCGGCCCCCATCCGCCGTTGCCTCTCCTCCGCCCGCCGTGACTCCCGCCGCTGCGGAGCCCGACGCGGACTTCCAATAGTAGCCAGACATTATCATCCTGCCATACTATGGAGCCATGCTCATCAGATGAATTTTTCCAAGCGCTTAATCATGCTGAGCAAACATTTAAAGAAATGGAAAACTATTTGAGACATAAACAGTTGTGTGACGTAATTTTAGTTGCTGGTGATCGCACAATCTGCTTTATGTTTTAAGGGCTTGTTAGTCCTTGAATTTGATATCAGGTAGCTTTCAAAAGCATAGTTTTTAAATAATGGACATTAATTCTTAATATTATACATTATATAGGTCCAAAATTATATAGGATACATTCCCTGAGACAACCATGAATTTGGATATTTTAGTTTGATTCTCAAGAATAAATAGAGCTCTTAGAAAGAATATGTAATTGACTAAAAAATTATTCTGACACAAACACATAAAATCTTATCTACAATTGTATTTAAAAATTCCTATCAGGAAAATAACTTTATAAATTATACACTGGCCTAATTATATGAATGCTGTAGTTCTCAGATGCCAAAACAACTGTTCTTTATTTATGCAAATTTGTGGGGCACATGAGAAATTTTGTTACAAGTATATAGTATATAGTGATCAAGTCAGGGTATTTAGGGTGTTCATCATGTGAGTGAAATACATTTTTAAGTATAGTTATTCTACTCTCCTATCAAACATTGAATTTACTTCTGCTATCTTACTCTATGTTTGTACTTTTAATTCACTCCTCTTCACCCTCCCCACTCACTGTTTCCAGTCTCTGTTTTTCCACTGTCTACATCCATATGTTCAAAATTTTTAGCTCCTACATATATGTGAGAATGTGGGATGTGTGCCTTTCTATGCCTGGCTGATTTCACTTAGATAACGGTCTCCAGTTCCATCAGTGTTGCTGCAAATGACATGATTTTATTCTTTTTTTTAAATAGCTGAATAGTATTGTATTTCCTTTACATGTGTGTGTGTATATATACACAGTGGGATTGTTGGATTGAATGGTAGGTCTATTTTTTATCTTTTGAGAAATCTCTATACTGCTTTCCATAGCAGATGTACTAGTTAACATTCCCACCAACAGTGCATAAGAGTTACTTTTTATCCACATCTTCTATGGAAAGGATTTCCCACACTATGGAAAAGAACCAAATAGAGAGAGCATGATGAAAGATTGGAAGGATTACACCATTGGAAATGTCATTATTGTTATGGATAAAGCCATGAAAGCCATTGAGCCTGAAACAATAAATTCTTTCTGGAGAAACTGCACACAGATGCTGTGCATAACTTCACAGATTTACAACAAAGACAATCAAGAAAATCATGAAAGAGATTGTGAACATGGCAAAAAAGGTGTGTGTTGGGGGTGAACGGTTTCTAGATATAGATCTTAGAGAAATTCTAGAGTTAATAGACACCACACACCAGAAGAATTAACAAAAGACAACTTGGCAGTGACGAGTGCTTCCAAACTAGTGCCAGATGATGGGGAAGAAGACACAGAAGAAGCAGTGCCAGAAAACAAATTGACATTAAACAATCTGGCAGAAGGGTTCCAATAATTCAAAACTTCTTTTGACTTCTTTTACAGCATGGACCTTTCTATGATACAGGCACTGAAACTAAAGAAAATAGTGGAAAAAGTATTGGTGCTGTAGAAACATTTTTAGAGAAATACAAAGGCAAGAAAGTCAGAGAGAAATTACAAGGTATTGCCATAAAGTTAAGCAAGGTGTGCTTGCCTATCCTGCGTCTACTTCTACCTCCTCCACCTCTGCCACTCCTGAGACAATAAGATCAACTCCACATTTTCTACTTCCTCTTCAGCCTACTCAGTGTGAAGGCAATAAGGATGAAGACTTTTGTGATGATCTGCTTTCACTTAATGAAAAGTAAATACATTTTGTCTTTTTTATGATTTTGTTAATAACATTTTCTTTTCTGTAACTTAATTTATTGTAAGAATACAGTATATATACATATAGCATGCAAAATATGTGTTAATTGACTGTTAGTGTTATCACTAATGTTTCGGGTCAACAGTAGGCTATTAGTAGTTAAGTTTTGGGAGAGTCAAAACTTATACACAGATTTTTGATTTCACAGGAGATTGACACTCCTAACCCCCATATTGTTCAAGAGTCAACTGTATATATATATATACATGCATACTTATACACACACACAGACACACACACAAACACACACAGAGACATACCTACAGACAGAAATTTTATGGAATTGACTAAAACAATTGTGGGGACTGGTCAGTCTGAAATCTGTAGGGTAGGTCAGCAAGCTGGAAACTGAGGCAAGATTTCTATGTTAGTCTTGAGGCAGAATTCCTTCTTTTCCAGGACACTTCAGTGTTTGTTCTTAAGGCCTCCAACTGATTGTGTAAGCCCCACCCATACTATCAAGGGTAACCTCCTTTGCTTAAAGTCAACTGATTGTGAAAGCTAATCATATCTACAAAATAGCCTGACAGCAACATCCAGACCACTGTTTGACCAAACAACTGGGCTCCCTGTCCTAACTAAGATGACACATAAAATTAACCATCTCAGCATTATATAAATAAAATAGATCATTGACTGCATTTCCCCTTTTAAAAAGATAGTTATTAGTTATCAGTACTTGTGTAAGTATAGCCTTAATCATATGGTTATAATGAATATATCAGAAAATAACCCATTAGAACAATTGACTAGTATTAGGCTAAATTATTGTATTCTGGATTGCTATAGCTAGCTTATAAATAGAAGCTATTATTTGAAGATCACCTGAAAATAGAGTTACCAATCTCCCTCTTGGAGTCAAATGGATAGATTAACATAATTTTTTCATAAAATCTTTTAATTCTAGATAATGACCCTAGGATATGAGGTTATTCTATTTTTGACCAAATCCCCTGCCCAAGCTATCTTTATTTTTTGGAGGTAATTGGATATGTTTATTACCTTGATTGTTGTGACGATTAACAGGGGTGTATACATATGTCTAAACCCACCAAATTATTTACATTTATTATGTTCAGAGTTTTTCATATACCATTTATACCTTAATACAGTTGGCAAGATAATCATAAAGAGCTTAGCACAGTATCTAGTATGTAGCTAGTGTTTGATAAATGTTAGATATTGTTGCTATGCCTGATTCTACACTATACAGATTGCAAGGAGACTAGACATAAAGTCCTAGGAGTAAATGACAACGGTATACAATAGGAAAACATTCAGCCTCTAGTCTATAGATGGTAAAAATATTAAGCTTCAATCTAGCCCCCGTCCAAATGGTGACAAATTCTGAATTTCAATGAATAAAAATTTTCTGTAACATTAGTGTCCGTCTACTCAGAGTCATATAGAATCCTACCTATCTGACAACCTAAGCAAGCATAGTTCACAAAATGAATACATTTCAACAAACTGAACGTGCTACACAGAAGTCAATTGCCCCTCTGGCCAGTGCTTTGCTAAAGCTCTATTTTTAAAGCAATATAATAAAAAAATTATGCAGAGGTTTATATAGTTTTATAGTTGATAGCTTTTCAAGTTCATTTCAGAATGAATTTTATGTAAAATTATACTATAAATGATAACAATATTATTTTTCTGAAAGACAAGGAAAAGATTGTAAATATTGTTTAGATATTTTCTTGGTATCTGCAAGTATAGACCATAAATAATCAATTGCTTTGTGCCATAACAAAATTATATTTGAAGGATGGTGTTATTCTAATTATTCTTGATATTTCCTAAAAGGAAGGGTTTTGATATTATCAAATCGGTACTAATTGATCAACACTTATGTGCACATATGGTAGTAACATTCATTGGTTGTTAGGAGGTGGGAGAGGGGAAGAGGGGTGGGTATATTCACATCTAATGGGTGCAGTGTGCACTATCTATCTGGGGGATGGACACACACGTATCTCTTACTTGGTGGGGCAAAGGCAATATATGTAACCAAAATATTTGTACCCCGTAATATTCTGAATTTTTTAAAAAAGGATTATTACAATTGCTTAAATATCTATTTTGAGACATTATTTCACAGATTTTTTTTAATATTTGGGAGTTTTTAAAGACATTCTTTTAGAAAAAGATGGCCTATCAGTTAACTTAGGAAGGATGGCCTTAAATTTAGCTGCCTAATCAATAATTATAAAAATGAGATTCATTTCAATGATATCCTTCTTTACATAATCTTTTGGTTTCTAAACATGGCCATTTTCCCCTAAATAACAGGGCATTATAGGAAACAAAGGAACATATTTATTTCTTCCATGAAAATACTTCTGACCGATGAGTCTTTAATGATATCATCACATTAGAATGCTATTGAATGAAGTTAGCTCATCATTCCAGGAAAGGAATTCTGTTGAAAAATTTTGGTACATTATTTTAGCTCCTTTTTTTTTTCCAGAGAATTTTGAGAAACACATTACAAATTAAAAATGATGGGTCAGCTATAAAATATTGCAGAGCTATAGTTCAGTAAGCACAGAAAATTTTCATTCATATCAAAATTAGTAGGTTAAAAATTGATTTAGCAATTTTTATATTAAAAAGCCTCTTAAATGGTTGAGCTTATGCTTGCCTTTGAATAAAAATATACATGTGAATGTTAAATATCATTTTTGAAAGTGTATAATAAAAGAACCTCTTTGAAAAATAAAATTACAAATATCTTTATTCTTGGAAATCTGAAAAAAAATCATAATCTCTCCTTGTTCCCTTTATAGCCAGAGATTGATAATCCATGTTATAATCCCTGATTTCATCTATTTTGTTAGATAGAGAATCAGCATTGAAAACAATATCAGTCTGCCTACAGAGATTGTGGTCTTGGTCTTTTGGTTTAACCACTATTTAGTCACACATGAACTTAGACTCAGGTACCATAACATATTTTCCTTTATATGTTCCTGTTATAATCCTCCCTATTTTTCCCTCAATCTTTCAAAACTTTTGTTGCTCTTCTTAAATACTTTTCATTTAGTTCAGTGGTTCTCAAAGTTTTGCATGCATCTAAGTCACCTGGAGTTCTTGTTAAAACACAAATTGCTGCACTCCACTCCACTCCACTTCTGATTTGCCATACCTAGTCTGTGGCTCAAAGATTTGCTGTTCTAAAAAGTTTCCATGTTATATTAATATTACTCATCTGGGAATGACACTTTGAGAAATCTTGATTTAGCCTTCCTGTTTCTTGGACTTGGCATTTTATGTATTGTAGATAGGTAAGAGCTGAAAATACTAAGAAACAGAAAGAAAAGAGAATGTTTTCTAGATCAGTGGTTTTCAATTTTAGCTACACATTGGAAATGCTTATATAACTTTAAAAACTAAGGATGTCTCGATCCCTTCCCCACAGATTTTGAGTTAATTGTTCTGGGCAGCATCTTGGCATTGGCATCTTCAACGTTCCTTGGGTGATTCTTATATGTGGTCAATATTGAGAACCTCTCTTCTAGTTAGATAGTGGTTACAACTAACTCCCCTTTCATTAAAAATGAAAGACAATGTAGTAAAAACCACTTTTTCAAGAGTCCTCCTTTCCAGAAATATTCACTTGCTCCTAGAAATATTCAAGCAAATAGTTCGATATTATCTATAGAGTTGTTTAAGCTTTGTAGTCAGAAAGACTTTTCATTCATTCGTGCAATAAGGTTTTGAGATCCTGAGCTTTTCAGGCTTAGTCAAAGGAATATAGAAGATCTGGAAAAAGAAAATAACATAATGACAACAATATTGGCAATAAACTTAGTACTCTTATCACAATACTCTATCTTCATTCATTCCAACTAGTAACTAACTACAAATTTTAGCTTCCATCAACAACCTAGAAAGCAGAAACTTCAGGTCCTGGTAGAAACTATTATTAATTAGGATTTTAAAAAGAGACAAAAATTATCATAAAGAACATCTACTAGCTGAGTTTTAACGCACTGGAATGAACCAAGTAAGTGGTTCTCAATCAAGAATGATATGGGCACTTGGGTTGTTATCCTGGATAGAGCTGGAACCCATTCTACTACAAACACCACGTGTACTCACCATCAAATTGGTTTTAACTGATCAACACCTAAGGGCACATATAGTAATAACATTCATGAGGTGTCGGGCAGATGGGAGGGGGAGGAGGGCATGGGTATATTCACACCTAATGGGTGTGGTGTGCACTGTCTGGGGGAGATGGACACGTTTGAAGCTCTGACTCAGGTAGGGCAAAGGCAATATATATAACATAACCATTTGTACCCCCACAATAGGCTGAAATAAAAAAAAGGATTATATGGGCCCCCTGAAGACATTTGGCAATGCCCAGAGACATATTTGGTTGTCACACCGGGCTAGAGGAAAGGAGCAGAAGATGTGAAATGTGCAAGTTCTTACTGATTTCACTGTGCAGAGGACAGGAATCCTGCTTAACATCCTGTAATGCATAGAACAAACTCCTGCAACCATTATGCAAGAATGTCAATAGTATTTAAGTTAAGAAATTATAATCTCAGCCATCTCCCTCAATAAACTATTGTTTGAATTCATCTATAGGAATCTAGAATAGTTACAGCTTTAAAGGAGCATGTTGCTTTTTGATATGGAACATCAGTAGAAAAGTAAACTGACATGATCAGATCAATTATAACCAATTATAAAACATAACTTGGAAAACAACATTCTTTACTATGCCTAGAACAATGATATGCTGTGAGTACTACCACAACAACTATTATTGATATATTTACTATTATTATTGTTAAGGAATTGGCAGTGCCAGTATAAAGAAAGAGTTACTTACAATCTTTTTGCCACATTTAAAAATGAATGGGATCTGATCAAACTAAAAAGCTTCTGCACAGCCAAAGAAACTATCATGAAAGCAAACAGACAACCTACAGAATGGGAGAAAATATTCACATGCTACACATCTGATAAAGGACTGATAACTAGAATCTGTTTAGAACTCAGGAAAATCAGCAAGAAAAAAATCA
>CAUYRT010063060.1:0-89628 GCA_963574885.1 Lepilemur ruficaudatus | reverse complement strand
CTTTAGTTGGCCAATTAATTTCTCTTTCTATTTATAGTAGAGACGGGGTCTCACTCTTGCTCAGGCTGGTTTCGAACTCCTGACCTTGAGCGATCCACCCGCCTCGGCCTCCCAGAGTGCTAGGATTACAGGCGTGAGCCATTTTGTGTCTTCTTTTGCTCTACATTGTGAAGGTTACCCATGTTGTCGTGTGCCGCTGAAGTTTGTTTGTATTGGATATACCACAATTTCTCCTCTACTATCGATGGATATTTGTAGCACTTCCAGTTTTGGACTGTAATAAAGAGTGCTGGTTGGAGCATTGCTGTATGTATCTCCTGGGGTTCATGTGCAACATTTCTCTGGGTCAGTATTTCTGAACCTTTTTTTCATTATCATTCTTCCTAGGGAAAAAATTTAATACCAGAATTTTAGAATTTAAATTTAATTAATACTGAAGAATAGGACTTTATTGGGTAGGGTGAGCTTTGGAGGGCCACCCATTTTTGTTCCTTAGATTGGGGAATGACATCACCCCCATTGGGAATGCATACTGTAGGTTGCTTACCTAGGACCAGAATTGTTGGGTCATAGAAAATACGCATCTTCAACTTTATTAGATCATGACAAACTGTCTTCCAAAGCAATTTACCAATTTACCTGGTTACCAGTAGTATATGAGAGTTTCTGTGTCTTTTTATATCCTTGCCAAAATCTGGATACTGTCATATTTTTAAATTTTTCCCAGTCTGTTAAGTAACAGTATCACATTAGGCTTGTAATTGGCACTTTCCTGATCAACATGAGGTTAAACATGTTATATTTATTACTTATATGGATTCTTCTTTCCTGATGGTTCATTTCCCTACTTCAACTCTAAAAATTCTTGTATGTTATACTTAATATAGCCTGTTAAAAGGAAGCACAATAAATAACTAGGATGACCTAGTTATTTACTTGAAAAATAGGATGGAGCCCAGCAACCTGTGTTCTGATTCCAGATGTTTGACTTGGTCAGAGTCCCATACTTTTGGGCCTCAGCATCTTCCTTTGCTAAACAAAAGTATTGGCTGGGTTAGAACAGTGGTTCTCAACCTTGGCTACCCATCAGAATCATCTGGGATGCTTTTTGCAAAATACTAGTGTTTAGTCCATACCAGCACTAGAAAGCCTGATTGAATTGGGTTGGAGATTACTATATTCCTTCCAACCTAACATTCTATGATAATGATAAAATAAGTAATTCATGCCTAGATTTCATGGTTTTGACCATCTTCCTTATCTGTACCATGAATTAAGTACACCAGAGGACTATTTCTTTGGGACAATGATCTGTTTTTATAAATGAATTATAAAAGGGAGGAAACCCCTTAATTTAGCCCATAGGGGAAACTTGGTGTTAACATTCAAAATACTTTTTTGTAGCTGGTTTGTTTTCAACACTAATAGAGTTTTCTTACATTGATACTTACCATGACAAAATATACATCCAAGGACAATATTAAGGCATCATAAATTAGCCTTTAAAAGAAGGAGACACATGCCAGGTCATGGTGTCTGGACAGACTACAAACTTGACAAAGGCTGAATTCATGAATTCCTGACTTTTGACTTCCTCCTGTAAGATTCTACCCCATTACCAGAGGCCCTACCTCTAAATCCAGTCAGGCAAGGGACAGCTGAGGCCTGGAGTCCTGGTACAGTCACGGTGAACCAACTGTGCTCTAGGGGGAGTTGGTTAAAACTATTGCTCTCCTGGACTGGGCCATGAGTCGCTGTTACTGGGGAGGTATGAAAGGGCATCATACCATTCCATCTGTCTTTCTTCAAAGGACTCCATTATAAAAAGTTTTCTAAAATTCACTGCCCAGCATCAGGTTATTGGCATTTTCTAGCGCCCATCTGCCACTCATAACTACCACATGTGGTCAGTATCTGACACTTGGGTGCATCTTATATTTTTCAGAGTGCATTTACTTACATTTATTTAGTTATCATCATAGCAGTCATTTTCAATGAAAAACTTTTGTAGCCATCTGTACCCTGGTTACAAATGACAAAAACCAAAAGCTTGACCTGGTTTTAGCATAAAAGAATATTGCTTGATGAAGCCAGGCCATGGGATCCTGGCCCGAAGGATCCTAGATTGGGAGATTTAATGTCAAGACAATCTTTGTCTTTACTGCTCATCTCAGTTCTCTCTCTGTTGGCTTTATTCTCTCTCTCACTGCCAATAGGTTCTTTTTTTCCTCATGTACCAAGACACATGGCCTCAAGTAACTCCAAAATCTCATTCTTCCTTTAAGAAATCTTTCTGAGTGGCTGCAAAAGGAAAATCTCAGATAAGGACTGTGATTGGCCAGGCCTGGGTCATATGCCTTCTCGGACTGCTTACACTAGACATGGAAGGGCTGCTGTGATTGGCCAGCGTGGGCCAGCCATGGGGTGTGGCGATTGGCAGCCTCCCTCAGAACCACATGGTTGGAGTGATGGGGGACAGACCCCCCCAAAGGGAGGGGCTGACATGGATTGTTGGACATTGGACACACATGGCAGGTTCATTTTAAGCCCATTCTACTGTTAATTCTATTCCCATGTTTGTTCCCATCCCTTTCAAACAATTCTGCTTTTCTGCGGGCAATTCATATTAAGGAGTTTAGTAAAAATCATGAACTTCCAGTCCCCAGGTTTGCCCTTAAGCTTCACTCACTCTGCTTTCTAGATTTACCCATCTTCTCACCTAACCACAAATACCAGAAAAGTACTCATTATTCATTGAGTCTTTTAGCAAACTGGCTGCATAATCTCCCTCACCACTGCCCCCTTAAAGAAAGAAAGAAAAAGGAAGGAAGGGAGGGAGGGGGGAAGGAAGGAAGGAAGGAAGGAAGGAAGGAAGGAAGGAAGGAAAGAAAGAAAGAAAGAAAGAAAGAAAGAAAGAAAGAAAGAAAGAAAGAAAGACAGGAAAGAAGGAAGGAAGGAAGGAAAGAAAGGAAGGAAGGAAAGAAAGAAGAAAGGAAAGAAAGAAAAAGAAAGAAAGAGAAAGAAAGAAGAAAGAAAGAAAGAAAAGTGTCTCTGAGATTGGAGCATAGTGCTGCTTCCATTCTCCAGAGTGCACAGAAGCCTCATTCTAGGTTAAGACTTGGCCACTCCTCCTCCCAAGCTCCTGCACACCATCGCGAGGCCACAGCTCTTGGGGTGCGGAAGAGCTGTGCTCTGGCTGCTTCTGCTGACCAAGTGTGGACTCGGGAGCAGGGAGCCTGTGTGCAGTCAGGCACACAGTGTGCAGCTTCATCTTTCAGCCCGGGTGGCCATGGTCAGTGACAGCGCCTCTGCCTCAGGACAAGAGCCTTTAGTGTCCTCAGCAGTCTAAAAAATTACCTGCCAGGATGAAACTTGTTGATAAACCCAGATCTGTAATTAGGAACATAAACAACACAATGTAGGCCTTGCACAAATGAACAGTTGTGGGGTATTATGGGCCCCTGTGGATTATTCGACTGAAGAGAAGGATGGGGGGAAAACTGGTTGCTGTTGAACAAATTGCTACCAGATGTAGATTTCAATAAATGCCACACTGTTGTTCCCCTGCCTGAAGGTGCTATGAATTTCTTGAGGCAAGAGAACAATCAGTAAACTGGGGGCTCTTCCAATATGAATGGAGCCTCCTGGTGTCCCTGTCTCTGGATGTTTGTCCACAAAATGCAAGGCAGACCCTGGGGGCCTCTCTGCCCTACTTGACATCTTACACCAGAGTAATGTACCTAAAATGTAGCAACCAGACCCCATGGAACCTGAAAGAAGCCCAGAACTGTAGTTAAAATGTCACAAAAAGAAAATGTCATGGTTGCAGGGTGGGGTGAGGGAGGGGTGCCATATGATATGAGGAACAAAGCCCACTATCCTTCCCCTCACTGAGCTCATAAATAGGAGGGACAGACAGCATAAAGCAGAAATTACAATAGACAAGTCTTCAAAGGCACTGGGCAGGAATGCAGTGTGAACTTGCAACATGGAGGCTGCTGCATCTGCCTTCACCGACTGCAACCACTGGCGGCCAAAATACGAGGCTGAGAATTTGAGGCTGAAAGGTCCCGGGGCCTTTACAGTACTTGGCCGTACCATGAAGGGGACAGAAAGGAGAGAGACTGAGGGGGAGAGAGAGTACTGTTGATTTTAGTTTAGTGTACTGAAAGCGTCTCACGTTCCATAGGATGGAGTGATTCTAGATGGAATGATTTTCCTGGCCCTTCTCTTGCTTATGGCTCTTTAGTAGAAAATTGAGCACCAAACGGATGGTTGGCTTAAATCTAACAAATATGTTTGAATCACCAGTTCACTATGTGGTTTTCTAATCCTCTCATCCCAATTAGATGTTACGCTTCTGGAGGGCAAGACCTGTTTGTACCCTCATAGACTAAAAGGTGCTTTGCACATAAGTGCTCAGAAAAATATACGTTTAGTTGAATGGCCGGGCAGAAAAACCAATTATATACAAAAAGCACGCTAACTACTGAGACAACATTTTCATTTTGAATTGTATGTAAGAGTTGGACAGGCATGGAAGCCCTGGAGTTGAGGTAAATTCAACAGCATCGAGTTTGTGTTTGGCCCTCAACTGACAAACCTCTGCTTTCTCTTGGACTCCTGGGGCCTCCCCATCTCACAGGGTGGTCTGTTTCTCCTTTGGACAGTGAGGTAATGGCTAACCTCTGAGAGCTTGCTATGTCCCAGACGTTATACTAAGCATTTGTTTGGACTATCTCATTAAATCTTCATAACCACTTTGTTTCACAGATGAGGAAATTGAGGCACGTGGAGGCTAAGTAAGTCGTCCGAGGCCGTGCAGCTAGCAAGTGTCAGAGCCAGGTCGTTGACTCCAGAGCCCGTGCTCCTCACTGCTCCGTAGTGCCTCTCTCACGCGTTAGCTGGGCCTGCCTATAGCTCATTGAATTCTTAAATGACAGGCCTTTGTATGCTTAACCACGGCTCTCGTTTTCGTATTCCCCAAACCTCCGTTCTCTAGATTTGTGCTTTGGTAGGTCATTGTGTTCCTGTCTCTTGAGAAACTCGATTTTGCCAGTGTATAAAGACTCTGGGACTAACTCCCACAGACCAAACTCACAAGAGATTGACATATAAACTGGGCAGCGCAGTTTGTTTTGTCACTCCCCACATGTAGATGGGGAGACAACCGGTAATTGGAAGGCTCAGTGTTCGCCTCGTGGAGCTGTGATACCTCACTCACCACAAAGATCTGTTCTCCAGAGGGACAGCCTTGCCAATTTCTAGACAGTTGCAACTCCACATGGGCCCTGCTACCATCTGTGAACAGTCTTCTAGAGTTATATAGGTTCTAGGTTTCTCAGTTAAAATCATATTTTTGAGACCACTGCTTTGTCATTTGGCCCCTTCCACGGGTCGGGCGAGCTGAGCGTGGGCGCCGAGGCCTGCGCCGACCTGTCGGGCTGCGTCTGCGGCAACGCAGAGACCCAGCCATGGATCTGCGCGGCCCTGCTGCAGCCCATGGGCGGCCGCTGTCCCGCGGCGGCCTGCCACGACGCCCTCCGGCCTGTGGGGCAGTGCTGCGACCTCTGCGGAGCCGTCGTGTCGCTGACCCACGGTCCAGCGTTTGACCCGGAGCGGTACCGGGCGCAGCTGCTGGACACCTTTCTGGCCTCGCCTCAGTACCAGGGACTGCAAGTGGCCGTGTCCAACATGCCGCGCTCGCCCCAGCTCCGCGAGGCCGACACGGAGATCCAGGTGGTGCTGGCGGAGACCAGGCCCGAGACGGGCGGCGCGGCGCGGCTGGCGCGGGCCCTCCTGGCAGACGTCGCGGAGCACGGCGAGGCCCTCGGGGTCCTGGCGGCTGCCGTGCGGGAGTCGGGCGCGCCCGTCGGGGGCGGCCCTACGGCTGGGCTGGACGGGCCCGGTGCGGGGCTCGTGGGTGGCTCAGTGACGGCTACGCTGCTGTTCGCGCCGCTGGCGGCGGTGCTGCTGCTGCGCCGCGCGGAGCCGCTCAGGTGGAGCTGGCGCGAGCAGGTGGCCCCCGCGCCCGCCAGGGCGCCCCTGGGCTTCCACAACCCGGTGTTCGACGCTTCGACGCTACGCCCTCGGAGGAGCGGCCGCCCAGCTTGGCCCCAAAGTCGGACGCCGAGGGCACCAGCCACAGCTACTTACTTCATTAACCCGCTGTTTGCTGGGGCTGAGGCCGAGGCCTGAGCCGCTGCTAGTCCCCGCCTTGCCCGACCTGCCTGCTACCCCTCTCCGTCCGCCGCCCTAACCAGCTCCCCGTCCCCGCTGGAGGCCAAGGACAGGCCTTGCCCAATAAAAGGTTCCCTGCCAAAAAAAAAATTTTTTTTAAATTGCCCATCTCAACTGCGTTTCTAGTTTCCTCGTGAATGACTTCTATGCATGGTTGCTGGCCTGCAGGCACGCCAGCTCTTACTAATGCCCTCCTTCAAGGCTAATCTTATTTTCAAGATCTGTAGAGAGACCTCAGTACACCCCCATCGTACGTGCTAAGAATAGTCATTATGGCGCAGGAAAATCTCAAATACCTTATCGGAACCCCAAGAGGAATATTCCTTTGATCTTAATAGGATGAAAAAGACAAATTGGATGCATACATTTAAAAACCAAAACTTCAGAATTTTTACCAAGGAGGGTGTCTGCCCTTTGAAAAGGGCAGGTCAGGTATGGGAACTTGATGAAATAGAAGTAAAGGTGAACATTTCTAGGCCCGATCCCATGAGATGGAGGCCTGGGAAGCATCTGCCTACCAGAGTTCAGCGCGAGGGAAATGACGGGCTTCCTGGTATGTGAGTATATCACTGGTACAAAGTGATATACCAGTGATATACCTCTGCCACCTAATATGAGTGTGGCTTCTGTGCCCAAGAGAAAACCCTGGGAGTTCTGCGCTCAGCAGATGTTTTTTGTTGGACTTTGAAGGCAGGCACAGGTTTCACCCAAGTTTGTGATTCCTACCTAGCATAAGAACTGGCATCCATAGAAGATATAATATTTTTTAAAAATGAGATTCCGTTTATATGAAGTGTTCAGAATAGGCAATCCACAGAGACATAAAAATAGATTAGCGTTTACCGGGGACTTACGGGGAGGTGTTGGGGGGAAAGTAGGGCGTGACTCTTTATACAACTCTAGATATACCAAAAACCATCAAATTGTACACTTTAAATGAGTGAATGTATGGTATGTGAATGAATTCTATCTCAATAAAGCTGTTACTTTAAAAATGAACAAGAAGATGAAATCCATAAAAAGGTCCACTAGGTACTTCAGCAAACAATATGATAGGGAAAGGACTAAGGGCTTCATGCTAATCTGGTCCAATAGAGTTCTGTGGAGTTAGCCTTGGAGGAATGGAGAACCAGGTAACATAGCTTGATTGCCTAGACTTGAGATCCACAGTAAAGGCCATTTTAAAAGCTGAGTCACCTTAGAGTTGAGAATTCCTTAGGATTGGGGGACTGAGGTTTACAGAGTAGAATAGAAGAAATGAATACTTCTGTGGATAGAAGACAATTATTGCAGGTATTAGTGTTAAGACCCGTTCTCTAGTATTTTTTTAATGCACAGTAACATCTCCCTGTTACCAGCAATATTCCACATTTCATCAACCTTCATTAAGCACCTACTGTGTGACAGTTGCCAACCCAAGGTCAGACCAGTTCTTGTCTGCCAGAAATGCATGTTCTCATGGCCAGGAGCAGTGGCAGCCCAGTGAGGAGCAGGCCCAGTTACTGCTGACCTGAGCAATCTGTTAAAACCCCAAAAGGGTGTTAAAAGCAAATAATCCCTTCTTTCTTACCAAGCATGGAGTAGCTACAGCTCCGTCCACCATGCCTGGAGAGAGTCACATTCAAATTGGAAGATTCCCTGTATACTAAAAGGAGGAACTGGTCAGTTTGATGTTGAGGGGGCTTAGAGTTCTCTGATTCCCTCAAAGGAGAACAGTTGGGGGCATGGACCTTCTTGCATGTGCCCGAGCACTGAGTGTCCTTAAAGTGTGTAAAGTCCTGTTCACAAGCCTCATTAACCTCTTTTCCACCTAGAAACAAGCCAAGAAGTTTCAGAGTAATTCTCAGCATGATCCAGAGCCATCTTCATGAAAGATAATACCAGAAAATTCAGAGGGATAAAAAAATTTGCTTGCTAAAAAGATTATTTCCCAGCTTCGGTTGTCCCTTTGAGCCAACAATAGCAAAACCTCAGTCAGTATGTAATGAGTGAGAGAGAACAGCTAGAAAAGGGTGGAGAAGTAGGCAGGAGGAAGCTATTTAAAAGCTCCTAAAGTGCTGCAGCTGTTTTGGCTAATTTTTCTCATGTCAGTGATGTTCCAAGCTCTTTGTCTTCTATGTGGGGCAAATTCATTTGGCTCTTTCATGAGTCTTTCTGCCCACAAATAATCTCTCTTGGAGTAGCGCTTATGAAAATAGACAATTCACGTTGCATTGTGTGAATTGGCAATTGTGTGTCCCTTCCCTTGGCTGGGCTGCCCTGTGTCTGCTTGCATCCACATGTCAGAACTTCTAAGGTCTGAATATATCCTTGGTGACAGGGGAGTCCAGGAGGGGGGACATCTGGAGTCTGAAGCAGGCATGGAAAACCACTGGCAGCTGGCCCCGGTCAGCTGACTGTTCCATCTTAAAGATTTCTAGATTTCATGATGTAACCTTTCCTCACAAGGGTTTTATGAGAATTATCTAGGAAAAAGTAGACAATATTAGAGAAAGTTCCATGTAAATAAATGTTACTATGATTTCAACCTGGATCTCGCTAAATTGAGCTTTTCCATTTAGATAGTATTTTCTTTACTATCTTGCCAGCAGATCTGACCAGCGTTTTTATTAAGGTTTCCCTAGAGAGACACTGAGCTCTTTAAAAGAGAGACTAGAATGGGTATCTGTTGTTTTTCCTGCCTAGGAAAATTTACTTCCTAATAGTTACCTTGATTTTACCCCAAGACTATCCAAGACCTCACTCTCATCCCATGTGGTTTTCTAATGAAAACCACGGCTTAGGGTCAGGGCATGGTAGTCAGGGCTCAAGACAATCAACACATTGTATTTCCCTGGCCATAATGATCAGCTCAGAAATGGGCATATGACCCAATCATAATCAGCAAGATCTGATCGGACTTGGGTAAGGAGACCAGGATTAGGACTTGGAGCTTGACAATGCAAGGTCTGGGCTGGGGCAGCCTTCTAGTGATCGTGAATGGAGAGCCAGTTTGAACGTGGAGACCACACGTGGAAGAAATCTGAGCCTGGCTGGGCTGAGAGAGTGAGAGGGTGGTCATGGTGTTTCCTCTAGGCCCTGACACAGGCTGCCCTGAAAGCACCGTTATCCTGGTTTTTCCAGGCATGGGAGCCAATGGTTTCCCTTTTGACTTGAGTAAATCAGGCTTGAGTTTTCTGTCCCTTGCAATCACAGGTTCTAATTAATTCAGGAGCAGCATTTCATCTGGCAGAGTGCTTGGCAGATAGAGGAAGCTCAGTATATGGTTACTGAATAAATTCTCATTGAGTTAAACAGATATTTAGCAAACACCTGTGAGGAACAAGGCATCATTCTGGATCCTGTACAGCTCCTCTATCTAGTACAGCAGCCACTAGCCACATGCAGCAAGTTAAATTTAAGTTAATGAAAATTAAACGGAATGAAAAGTTGACTTCCTAAATTGCACGACCCACATTTCAAGCTCTTAATGGCCACATGTAGCTAGTGACTGCCATACTGGACAGCACAAATATAGAACATTTTCATCATTATAGAAAGTTCTATAGGCTAGCACTGCTATAGAGAATACAAACATGCAGAAGACTCAGACTGGGCCTCTGAGAAGCTCTATTTTTGAAGTTGTTTCTTTTGATGTTATCAAAATTATAGAGAACATGTGGAAAGATAGCCTGACTTACTGAAAAGACTAGTTTATAAAACATCAGCTTTATTTTTCTCAAGTGTAATTATTTGCATGTGGATTCTAATCAAGGATTTTTTTTTGAAAGTTACTGTATAGATAGAGCACACGATATACAAGGTAAGGTATGCCTAAATGTTCTTTTACAGGTGAAGAACTAGAACTCACTGGGTCTAGAAACTGAAGTTATGTAGAATACCTTATTGATTTTTGCAGACTTTTCAGGAAATAAGTTATTGATTTTTAAGTGAAACCTCACTCAAGTAATTAAGTCCTAAAATTTCTTACAGAACCTGTCCCATCTCCTTACCCAGTAAGACTCACACATGCCACCCACAATGACAATTCTGAAATAATGTGGTTCAGAGTGGTCCGTTTCTGGCAGATGATTTCTGGACATCTGAAGGCTCCTCTTCCGCTCTTTCCTGTTCCACGCTGGCCGTCCGCTCTCCCTTCCTTCAGAGGAGGGTGTCTGGTCTCCCGCACGCTCATTCTGAAGAAGTATGAATGCAGTCTCACCACAGTTCCTTCCTCAGGGGGCATGTGTTTCTCTTAAGAGTGAGAGAAGCTGACCACGAGCTTGCCAATGTGCTGCTCCTTGTTGGCCTGGTGCCCTGGTAAGGCTGAGTGGATTCTGCCCTCCCCAGGGGCATCTTCAGCCCCTCAGATTTAGCTCAAGCTACAACTATATTTTCAGCCTGATCTACTTAGTTCTTCAGTTAAGGCTCCAAACTAATCAAGCTAGTTTGTGCACCGTCCCAGAGCATCTCTGTCCTTGGGCTCACACCCTGTTCTTGCCATCAGCCCCAGCTGTGGTTGTTTCTCCTCAGAACTTACCTCAAATACCTAACCTATCTTGTGATGCTCTTTAAAACCATTTAAGCCAGAAATTCTTTATCCCTCCTTTGAGCCTCTACAGCTTTGCCTGTGCTGTTCTTTTTTTTATTATTATTCTTTTGGTAACCACTTTATTAACATATAGTTCATATACCCTCTAATTCACTCTTTCAAAATGTACAATTCAGTGATTTTTTAAATATTCATTGAGTTGCGCAGCCATCACCATAATCTGTTTAGAACATTTTCATTGCTGCGAAAAGAAACCCTGCAGCCTTGAGCAGTCAGCTCTCAGCTCCTCCAATACTACTCCCTAGATCCGAGCTCTGTGCAGTGACTAATCTTTCTGTCTCTATAGATTTGCCTATTCTGGACATTTCATGTGAATGGAGTCCTGCAGTGTGTTGTCTTTCTGACTGGCTTCTTCCTTTTAACATGTTTTCAAGGTTCATCCATGTTACAGCATGTATCAGAATGTCTTTCCTTTTTAAGGCCAAGTAATATTCCATCATATGGATATACCACATTTTGTTGATTCAGTTGATAGACGTTTGGGTTGTTTCCACTTTTTGGCTATTATGAATAATGCTGCTATGAACATTTGTGTACAGGTTGTTGTGGAAACACATTTTCAGTTGTTTTGAGCATATACCTAGAAGTAGAGTTGCTGGGTCATATTGTAATTCTATTTTGTACTATTCTTTTGGCAACATTGTATATTCCAATATTTAAACCCATGGTGTGTAGCTAATCACTACTTCATCTTGCCTTTGCTAAGAAATCTAAACCCTTGATGGCTGAAAAGAGGCTGATTTCTCTTTCTATACACCATCCCCCAGTACCTAACCCTGTGTCTAACAAAAGTCACAATCACTATTTGGACTGAAAATGTAATGGAAAGAAGTAGACACTTGTGAAGTTCTCTTCCTGGTTTAACCCTAAATCTCTGTCACCTTTTTTCTGTTCATGCTTCCTCTATACTTTTTTTAGAAAGTATTTGGCCTCTCTGAGGCCCTGGTATTGGAAGTGAACTAATGTGTAAACACAGATGATTGGTGAATGACACCCCATGGGGCTGAGCATGCTGAGGAAGATGTACTTTGGGGCATAAAGAAAGGTCAGTTTCCAACGTGTCTACTTCCAGACAACAGCACTTACTGTTCTGCTGCTGAAGCACAGTCGCTGGGGGGTAATGGCACACCTCTGCAAAGCGGAGCTTCATGGGGTCACTTACCACCGGTAATTAAAATGGTTAAGGACACAGTAAAAGCCATTAAAAGGAAATGATGTCATCCTGCCTTTTCTCCCTTGATCAGATCCCAAGAATACAACTTATGCAAGCAAGAGGAAAGACGTCAGGTTTATGCAATGGAACTCGTGCAGCTGTCTTTGGGTCCACCGTGCCGTGGGGTTGGAAGTATTGTGATACTTCCAAATGCTTGCAGCAGGAAGGACGATACTAGGCAGCACTGCCGGTAAATGGTTCTTTCTCAGTTGGTAAATCACTGGGATGATAAGCAGCTGCTTTGAAGTGAGTACTGTGGCAGCCCTGGCTTTTGATTCCCCCGCAGCAGATGGCAACTGTGAGTGCTGACAGACATGAGAAAGAGGTTGTGCTTCCTAATCTGAGATGGGAATTTCAAGTGAAAGATAGCTGGAATCTCTTCTTGGGGCATAATTGGTCTTTCATGAGCCATTATCCAGGGTTCTTACAGTACCTGGAAAAATTGTTCTTCACCCAGGAGTTCAGTAAATACTAAATGAATGAAAGAATTTCTATTCTTGGCTTCTGAATGTGGGGGAAACAGAGTTCTGAAACATACATTAAAAGCTTCAAATTGTATGTCATTCAGTAGGCACATAGTAACTGTACTAGTCCAGGGATGACAAATAGACTTCATTTTGGGTGTGCCTCTGATTAACTGCTTGTGGCTGCATGGAGGGTTGCTTTGGGAAGGATTTTTGAGGCCAGTTTCAGGCTCAGCATGAAAAACGGTTATATAATGAATTGGTGACATCCGTCGTGAACACCTGAGAGAATGTGGAATGGTAGCGCTTGTGTTGCATATCTTCCCTAGACCCTGAACTCCTTGAAAAGCAAGGATGGGGTTTAGTGGTTCCCAACCTTTTTGGCACCAGGGACCATTTTCATGGAAGACAATTTTTCCATGGACTAGGGGGTGGAGGGTGGGGTGGGAGGGTGGTTTCGGGATGATTTAAGTGCATTACATTTATTGTGCGCTTGATTTCTATTACTATGACATTGTAATATATGATGAAATAATTATACAACTCACCATAGGTTGGGGACCCATGCGACTTAAATAATATCCTCAGGACCCAGTGCATTGCCTGGCATGGAGTAAGTAACCAATGAGTGGATATTGGTTGAATGAACGATTTGCTTTCCTAGGTTTGGAATTGGCCTGTGATTCTAAGTGAATGAGCCCACCTTCAATACCTTAATAGTAAATGAAATTTTGCAGCAGAAACATTTCCTAGAGTACTTTGATTTTTATGGAACTAGTGTCTTGTTTTCAAAAACAATCCTCCATTTTGCTACAACAAAATAATCCATTTCAAAAGTTTCAAATTTAAATTGGCCACTTAAAGCCAATTTCCTCATTTTTTATTTCAGTGGTCTAGAGAGGCATCTTTGCATTTTAAGCAAAACATGGGCCTAGAAGTCGGATTTAGGTTTTATTTAACAACTAGCTCAGCCATTAACATGCTGTGTGACCTTAGCTAGTCACTTGTCCACTCTGGGACTCATTTTCCTCTATAAAAACTGGAGAACTGTAGCAAATGAGCTCTTTGATTCTATGAAACCCAGGGTGGAGGATGAAAAAGAGAACTGGTTTCAACCACAGAATCTGTCTTCAGCCCGGCTGATCACTTATCATGATTTTAGCTTCACTTTCTAACCTGGGAGCAAGGATCTGAGAGTAAGGAGGGGGAGTGACTTTAAGAAAACAAAACAAAACACTGATCATTATGGTGAAATGTCAACATAATGAAAGCCCTTTCTGATACCTCTGCAGAATGTTACATGGGATTTGCCCTGTATTCCTAGGTGATTGTGGTGTGTAATACGTAAAAATGTAATCTATCATTTCACACGCATGTCTTGGCTGACATTCACATGGAGAATCTGACAAATATATGTTTATATATTTATGTACATTCTGCCTGATTCCAAAAAAAAGATTTAAGATAAAATCATAGAAATAATTAACTCTAGAAGCCTTTAGAATAAGAATAAAAAGGCAAGAGCCAAGTTCAAAAAACAAAGTGATGATATTAGGAAACTCAACTACAGAAAGCTTCCAAAGTGCAACATGAAATGTAACATCATGGTTCTTGGCAACCAAAGTGAACAAGGAAGTAGTGGAATACCTAGCTGTCCTTGTCTGATAATAGCTAGGGTTTTGGGGGGGAAAGGAAAAATGCAAGCACAATTTTTTACTCCACCCTATGCCAGTTCTGATAGCCTTTTATCAAGGCAGTAGCCATCAGTTGATAGTGAAACCACTGAACTGCAAACTAGAGTGCCAACATAAACCAAGCCTCGTTTAATTGACTTTGGCTATTTTACTAGTTGTTTGGTAGGCTTTAGCCAGGCCCATTATAATAACCGTAGATGATGCCTATGTGTCAGACACTGTTCTAACTACCTTGCATACATTAATATACCAAATACTTACAAGAGCCCTATGAATTAGGAACAGTGCTCAGGGGTCTCTGGTCTTATCCACTGCACCACACTGCCTCTCACATATCTGAAATCATAGGAGATTTACCTTACTGCAGTTACACAGCTCAGCATGCCAGCTTTGTGTGATCACAGGATAGAATGTCTCCTTTAAAGTGATAATAACCAGTTAAAATGTAGGCAGCCACAGTGCTGCATAACCAAGGGGATCCATTGTTTACTCACTGTGTCCACTGGTTCTTTTGGCACTGTTTTAAGGCGGCATCTTGAATTCTAAAGTAACAGTACAGGCTCTATCTGAGCATTCTTTTGCATCTTTTGGTTGTGGCAGGAAGAGCATCATCTGAGCCAGGTGTCCTCTAGTCCTTGGGTATCTTAGACTACCTCAAGGATGCTAAATCTGCCAAATCAACTTCTCATGTGCTAGCTCGCTCAGTGGGGGTGGCTGCCTGGAATACCGTGTTGAGAAGGACTCTTAAGCCCGGCTCAAATGTAGTGAGAGAGAGGGCCGTGACTGAGTAGTAATGCCTCCCTGGGCATGGGAGAAGGCAGCACAAGGGTGTGTCTTTGCCAGCCAGGGCCCAGCTTAAGATCATGGGTACAAGGCTTCTGAGATTATTTTCCCTTCAGATTACTTTCCATTCAAGAGAACAGAGTGTAGTGATTCACATAATTCATTCCACAAAAATTTAATGAATTCCTACTTTATAAAAGACACACCATGGAAAGATGAATAAGTTATAGTCCCTGGTCCCCCCATTTTATTCCAGCTAAGGACATATAAGTTTTAACAAGTGTATTATAAAGTGCTGATAGAACACAAATGAAAGAGCCATGTCTGTGCCTGGACAGGCCAGGCAGGTCAGGCTGCACGGGAGGGTGCCAGTTGGTTCAAACTCTAATTCCATCCATGTGTACATAGCCTGTAGGGGTGTGTCTTAAGAGCTGCCTGGCCCAACCAACATCCCCAGTGGGTTTGTTTTTGTAACTTTCCCTTTCAGAATACATACAGTGCCACCATTAGTAAGACATCTCTTTTGAATCTTGATGTAGTTACCCAGGAAGGAGAGATGGAACTAACTTGTCATGATGGGTCAATATTTTAGAAGTTTAGCTGTGGGTAAGAGCTTTGGGGAAGATGAAGGCTGGGGCAGGGTTTGTGGAAGCCAGGGATCTAGGGGGTCAGTCCCGGGCAGGTAGAATAGAATGCTAAAAGGGGAAATTAGAAATGTCAGAGACAGCCAGCACTGGCATTTTATCCAAAGTCAGTCTGTGTCCCTTAAGAATTGTATTCTCCACAGGGATATGAAACTACAAGGAACAATGATTGAGATCAGAAATGGCATCACCAGGGCTGGGAAACCAAAAGTAAAGTCATTTTGGAGCTTTGCATTCAGAAAGCTTTGCGTTAATCCTGTTTAGGATTTCCACACTATCCTTTCTTCCCTAAAAAGAAGTCAAAAGGTTTCTCTTTTCCTTTCTCATTGCTCTGTGAAGACAGGCATCCAAAATCCCCTTTTGCAGGTGAAGAAATTGAGTTCTTGGTCTAAGATCGCTCAGTGAATTGAACAGACTCGAAAACAAATGCTTAATCTCTCTTACTCCCCCATTTACTCTTAAATGTAATGTTCAGAATGAGGAGACTCCTTCTTGGTTTGAAAAAACTGATGCTTTTTACTATATTTAATCCCCAGAAACAAAACATTAAAACCAAGAGGACACTTTGGAGATTATCTTATCCAGTGTTCTTGTTTTAAAGATGTGGAATCCGAATCCAATGGACACTCCAGATAACTCAAGGAATACGGTCATTAAAACCTACCCAGCTCTCAAGGTTTTTGTTTCTAACTGGAGGCTGGCAGTGCCTTCAAGAGCTGTTTAAGAGCCTCTGTGTCCTTCTCAGGCTCAATTTGAGGACTTCTCCTGGATCCCTGGAAGATTCCCCTGCCCTCAGTCTGCATCTGAATTCCGGGGCCTTCCCTTCACTATTGTTAAGGGCTGTTTTATGTTCTTTTGTAACATGGTCAGTCTGGTGCAGCCACAAGGAGAGGTGCAGGAGAGGCTCAGGGAAGCAAAGTTTATTATGATCACAGGTCCTAGAGGCAGGGGGCAGGCACACCACGCAGGGTCACAGGGGAAAGACCCCGAGTGGTCAGCAGGCAGAAGACAGGAGCAAGGGAAAACATTAGGCCACTGGCTTTATTGGGGTTTCCATGGGAAAGGGAAGGCAGGGCAGGGTAACCTTGGAACAGCACCTGGGAATTTTTCCACCCTGGGTAGGGTATTCCTTATGGCCTCCTATCTCACTTCATGTCATCCTTTCTGTTTTTAAACTTGGCTACTTTCAGCTCTTCATAAATTATTCATTATAACTCTTTTGGTTTCAGGTGACATAAACCCATCTTGAATTATCATAGGCAAATGAGAATACTGGAGCATTAAACATAATTGAAAGAAAAGTTAATCATGTAAACCATAGGAAAAGATGCAGCTCAGGAGTAATAGGAACAGGTTCTCTCCCAGCAGGTGGTTTCTTCCACTAGGCAGGAAGTATGGCTGCTGGCGTCTCCAGAGCCTCATCATCCACAGCTTCAGTCGCCTGATATGCACTGACCCACATCCTCCCATCCCAGATTCAAAAACCCAGGCCAGCTGACTCTGTTGCTCATTTTGAACCAGTCAAGTTAGGTCAGAGAGGCAGGGTCTGTGGCAACGTGGTTGGAGTAGGGAAGAAGGAGTTCCTGTAAGAAAGTGTTTGCTGTTCCCAGAAGACAAGACGGTGCTGGGCAAACAAAAACAAAGGTGTCTGTGACAAACCTGAAAGTCTATCAGGAGAAGGAGGGATTAAATAAGTGATAAGAGCAAGTTGAAAAACAACAGGTGTAATACGCTTTTTTTAAAAAAAAAGTTATATATTCAGTAAATCTTTCCTAACTGACTTTCCCTTAGTAGATTCTCCCTGTTAACTAACTCTGCACTCCCTTGCTACACCAGGATAGGATGCTGGGTACTTTCAGCTGGCAGGCGGTTTCTGGGACACCGGCACACTTCTGCTCCCACCAGTTGAGGCCTAGGCTTTCCAAGTCATTTGTGTTTCTTGCCAAACCTGGGAATGCCAGATGGACTTGTTGTTGTAATCACACAATTTAATTAAATATCCCCTTAAGGAAAGACAAATACAAAATGAAAGTTATTTCTATGAAAATCAAATTTATTCAGAAAGATTTGGTGACGGCAAGTGGCTAGAAGCGGTGCCTCCTTGCAGTGGGGAGAGGGCTTTTATCTTTTATTACAGAATAGGTTCTGGAATCTGACCCCTTATCTTCAAATGCTAGCTCCACTGCTTACTAACTGTAACCTTGGGCAAGTTGCAGAATCATCCTAAGACTTAGTACCTTTATTGTAAAATGGAAATAACAGCCTTGTTTGGGTTCTGTTAAGATTAAGATAATGTATTTAAAGCACTTTGCACAGTTCCTGGCACACAGCAGGCTACATCTATCATCATCCACAACAATCACAGCCTAAAGGGAGACACATGGGGTTATTGTTTTGCCCTAGCCTTGTGTTAAATGAGGAAGTTATTTCCATTAAAGAGTTTAATAAATTTGTTTCTTTTAATAACAATTAGAAGTGACGGATCATAGAGGAAAATAATTTTTTATCACATCAATCCCTGAAAACCTATATTATTTTTTTGTGTGAAAGGACACCTCCAGAAAGTTCTAGAGCTAAGTGAAAACCTGGTTTATTAAAATGAGCCTGTAACTCCTCCTTCTTCCCTAGTATGTTTGGCTTTTGTAAAAATAAAAAAGCCAAGGCTATGAATAAGGGGAGACGATTGGAAAGTCCCCAGTTAGCTTAAGGGCCTCTCAGTGTAACAGAACCTGCGCTGGCTCTATTCATAGCTTTGCTCCCTGGACCAGCATTCTAGAAGTTGGTACATTCTTTTCATTTGTGTCTTTCACAGAGGGCAGTAAAATTTAGCTCTAATTATATTTAGGGCATCTGGATTCTAGTCAGCATTTTCTGGCTCTGTTTTAGAACCTAAAGTCTACAGCCTATTCCTAATGTGGAAAATGGAATAATCCCCCAGGCACGAGAAGAACTCCAACATTCAGGCTGCTGTTACTATAGCGAGAAGCTGCTACAGACATCACAAGACTTGTTATACAAGGAAACATGATTACAGTGGATTAGAGAAACTTGCCAGGGGCTTGAAGGATTTATTACTTTTTGAATTCTGAATGAGACGTAAATATGTTTTTCCCTTTTTAATTTTGGACCCCATACGGAGAAGGTGAGAAAATTCTTCAGCAAATTCTAGAACACTTACTGCTAAAGATCAGTTGGGTTTTGTGTCCACGTCATATTGCAAAGGGCATGAATACTTGCTTGGCAGAAACACAAAACAGTCACTCATTTCTGTCTGCACTGCCAAGTTAGTTACTGCCTTGTCTCCCAGTGGGAGAAAAATGTAACTCCTTGGAGAGTCTTCTGGAAGGCAGTGTGGCGTAATGGAAAAAGCGGTGTGCTCAGAGGCACGAAGCCTGGACTACAGCTTCTGTGCTCATAAGCTCTGTGATTTTGAGCAGGTTACTTAAACTCTCTGAGTTTTAGTGGTCTTTTCTGAAGTACAGGGACAGTAATTCTCATTTCAGAGGTGTATTAAAGATTGAAGTACCTGTACGTTAAATGTCATGCATGGAAACTCAAATAGTAGTTGCATGAAACTTTTTGATGCATTAGCATCAACATGGCAGCTTGTAGCACACTCATTTGGAGTTCATAGATCTCAGAAATTTGCTGATATTCTAAAGGGAGGGGACTCTTGAAATGATGGTGGTCTGTTACCCTATCTGTTCTACACATTCTTTGGTTTCTCTGGAAGCTGAAGAGATAGTGTGGGGTAGTGGTTATGAGCAACTTTGGAATCAGACAGACTTGAGTTTAAATTCACTACTTACTAGCTGTGAGGTCTTGAACAACTTACTTAACCTGTTGTACTCAGTTTCCTCATCTGTAAAATGGACATAAAATAGTATCTCACCCATTTTTTATTCCTTTATCTTCTTTTATTTCCTGTGTGGTACTTATCAGTATTCAAAATTATTTATTTGTGTTTATGTTCTCTCTCCCTCCCACTCAGCCCCACTCAAGTATAATCCCCAAAGGACAAGGACTTGATATGTCTTGTATATCTCTTTGTATGTCTACTTAAGATGGTGACTGGTACATTATTGTTACTTACTCTTTTTACTTTTGACCTCTCTTATGCTAATATAATACAGAATTGAAAAAAAAATCCCTCCCCTAGTGTCATGGCTATATTTATATACAGTAGCTGAGTTAGAAACTGGGCAGAGATGTTTTGTGTTTGGAAATACGGGTGTTCTTACAGTTGAGTTTCTATTTCCTAAAGATGCTTACTCAGCCTTTGATGGCACAGTTTGACCTGTGACATCAGAAGATTGACAGGCAAAAGCCTGACTCAGGAAATCAGCTAGGAAAGAGCGTGACTCTCAGCCCTGCTCGCTCTCTGAGGTATGGCTGGACAAGGCTCAAAAAGGTCTTGGATTTCAATTTATCTAGGAAGGTATTTAGCAAATTATTTTTAACCTTTTGGATTTGGCACAAATCACCCAAGGAATCTGCAGTCTCTGCATAAGTGAAGAATGAGAATGGAAAGAGTAAGTGGAGCCGATGGGAGAGCACAGGCTTTCCTGCCACTTGCCTGGAGGAACTGCGGCCTTCTCCAACCCACTCCCGCCCCATGACCCCAGTGCACCCTCTTTGACTTTTATTTACTTAGCACCTTAGAAATCACTAAGATTCCAGGGGTTTCCACAGCCTCTGGAGTTAGGCATTGGGCTACTTAGGACAGAATGTTTGGGCTCTGAATTTCACGTCATACGTCATCCCTGTCTCTCCCTACAAAGAGGTGGCATTCATGGCAGTGAACTGTCATGGAAGATTGAGCCCTGGGAAGAGAAACTCTTGACCCTACCTCATTCTCTTCAGGCTCTGTGACCTGTTCCTCTAAATCCCTGTGGGACCACAAATGGGCTCAGAGGCTTGCAGTAGGGATGGTTCCTGAACACCCAGGAACTATATGCAACATACCACGTGTCTGTGCATCCTGGGCAGCCAGTGGAGGCTTGCTTTCCTCAGACTCTCAACAGATACCATCTTTGATCTAAAATAGGTTTAGAACCATGACCCTAAGTGGACCTAATGTATTTTTGTAATGTTTGCGAACTCTACAGATTTGCCCCCTGGCACTCCAGGCTCTGTGTAGATGGGTTGAGGATAGAAATGCTGAAGCAGTGTACAGCTGCCCAATCTTGTTGGGGTTTTGCATTATGGCTCTCACATGTTTTCTTGAGTTTGCTCATGTGCACAGTTAAGCCAGTCACACGGGGAGCCAAGTCCTGACTTGTCAGCAGGAGATGGCTTGGTTGAGGAGAGGGTAGCAGGAAATTCTATAAACAAGACATAGCTGTAGATCTGGCTTTGGGAATAAAATAAAACCACACCACCAATAGATCTATGCATTAGTGCACTGATTTTTTTTCTTCCTTCAGTCACAAAGTGTCCCCAGCGATTTCCATACTCTCAGTGAAGTAATGATACGCCTGGCCCTTCACCTGAGGAAGGGCAGGAGGAGACCTGCATGTCCACACACAGGGGTATTGACATTCTTCTTCTCATCTAGGCCTGTTCACTGCAGCGTGGCCTGATGACTTGCTGGCCATTAGAGTAGCACGCTTGTGTTTGCAGGCTTCCACTCTCCCGCAGAGCGCTTCTGACTTACTCCTACAACAGAATTCGATTCCTGTAAGATCTGGAAATCCCTGTCATGTGAAAAGCTGCTGCCTGGCATAAGCGTGTGTCCCTGTTTCCTAGTAGTGGCAATTACTTCATTGCAACAGGGGTGTGGCAGCCTCTACATCCGCTTAACAGTGGGGATACATTCTAAGAAATGCATCATTAGGTGATTTCATCATCATGTGAAATCACAGAGTGTACTTACACAAACCAGATGGCACAGCCTACTGCACACCTGGGCTGTGTGGGATAGCCTGTTGCTCCTCAGCTACACACATGTGCAGCATGTGACCGTACAGAGTGCTGTGGGCCGTTGTAACACAGTGACAAGAACTGTGCATCTAAACATACCTATACATAGAAAAGATACAGTAAAAAGACGATGTTATAATCTCATGGGACCACCATTGTATATATGTATGTATGTATGTGTGTATGTATATATATATATATATATAGTCATTGTTGGCTGACATATCGTTCTGTGGTACGTGACTATCTTTAGTGTTTATCCAGGCTCTGTGCAGAGTGCTCTACAAAATTTGTGATATTTAACCCTTAACCTGAAATAAATGCCAGCATTCCCATTTTACAGATGAGGAAGTTGAGGCTCAGAGAAGTGTAGTCAGTGAACAAGTCTAAAAAAAGCGTAGGCTGACATACATGGAGGGCCGGTGAGGCCACCACGGAGGCCTTCCCTGAAGGGCACAGGGAGTTGAGCCAAGCCGTGAGGGTGGAGAGGTTTAGGCTGCAGAGAGAACATGTGGGATGGAGAAGCTGAGACTGTCCTCTGTCCAAGAAAAGCACAGGCATTTATCACCTTCTTGCCACGTTACGCTCATTCGGTCTTTCTCCTTTGAGGTACAGATAATCCCCTTGACCGAAATTCTCCCCAAGTCATCTGCATGGGATTAATTTTCGGTGTTTTCCAGGTTACAATTGCAGATTCTTGCCTCCTAGTCTGGCTTTTCTCTGTCAGACTCCACACAGCCGTCTCCCACTGACTTGAGCAGAGCCCTGCCCTCAGTCTCTGTCCCCTGTAGTCTACCTTCCCCAGTGGCTGCCAGACTTCCCTTTCTGAAACGCACACCTGAATATGTCACTCGGGGGCTTCCAAAGGCTAGCTAACCATTGCTTCAGGATAAGATCACTGCCTTGGCACGACAGCCACAGACAGCTCTTACTGCCTGGCCCCAGCTACCTCTCCGAGCAGTAGTCCTGGCCCCCCAGACTTCACACACTTCCCGCCTGTCCCTTTGTACTTCTTATCTCTATCTGGAAAAAGCCTGCTCAGCCTTCAAGCCTCCATCCTTTCTAGAAGTTCCCCTGGGTCCCTTTTCACGCTTGTCACCTGAATCATCATTTGTGAACTCCTTGAGAATAAAGACTGTGTTTTACTCTTCTTTGTATCCTCAGTACCTAGCATAACATCTGACACATATTTGGCACTTAGAACATTTTTGAATGAATAATGAATATTTGACTCTTTGGGGAGGTGAAGATGGAAGATCAGGGACATAATAAATAGACAGTTTCCTTCTGTCTACAGTAACCTCATAATGTAGTTACGTTCTCATTTGTATTCCACAGATGTTGGTCACGTGGTGTGAGAAATGCAGCTGGTTCCCCTGCATCTCACATATTCCAACTCTTCCTTTTTGTTTTCCTTAGAGAACTCAGAAAAGTATACTTCGTGGATTATCTTTTTATTTTTTACGTTTATTTGTTTATTTATAGAGACAAGAGTCTCACTCTGTCACCCAGGCGAGAGTACAGTGGTACGATCATAGCTCACTGTAACCTCAAATTCCTGGGCTCAAGCAATCCTCCTGCCTCAGTCTCCCAAGTTGCTGGGACTATAGGCGCATGCCACCATACCTGGCTAATTAAAAAATTGTTTCGAGTGACTGGGCCTTGCTCTGATGCCCAGTTTGGTTTTAAACTCCTGGCCTCAAGCGATCCTCCTATCTTGGCCTCTTGGTGGGATTATGGGCATGAGCCACCATGCCTGACCAGGATTGCTGGTTTAGATAACTACTTTAGGATTAAATGCTACAAGATTATCATATTAGTCAAACTCTTTTGGTTTTAAGTTAGACGCTAACTCAAACAGATTTAAGGAAACATATGAATGTATTTGTTCATGAACCTGAAAAAATCTTGGGTAATTCTAGTATAGTTACCACTAGATCCAAGTGTTCAAAAAACATCAACAGTGAACTTTCCAAATCCCCATCTTGTTGACCTCCCGCCCCCACCGCATGGCTTCATTCCTAGGCTGGCTCTTGCCTCATGATGGCAAGATGGCAGCTGGTAGCTCAAGGCTTACATCCCCAAGCTTGGCAGCTTGTTCGCAATGGCACTAGCTAACATCCTGCTGTTTTGTTTACTGTGGTGTGAATTTATAAGTCCTCTAGTGACCTAATCACTATGAGGATAGAGGTAACTCTAACTCTCCTTGTCAGATCTGGGATATGTCCTTATCTCTAGAGGTAATAGGGTATGATAGCCCCTCCTAAGTCACATGACTTGAGAGCCAGGGAGAAATTGGTGACAGATTGGAAAATGCATGTGGTTATCAAAGGGCTGAGCAAGCAGCACAACAGACGTCCACTATGGTTCTCTCCTTTCTTTTTTGTTGCTAGTATTTTTCTTATTCCCTAGAGCTGAATGGTGTGATAGACCCCAAGCAGGTGGCTTTTGTTGTCCTTTTTCTGTAAATACAGGATTTTTAAAAGTAGTTCAACTGCTTTCTTTGACTGACTTTTTACCCCAGCCTTTGCAATCGGTCTGACAGCTCCAGTGTTTGTGCTAGAGCCAGAGAATGCCATGTGGGCTGATTTGCACACGAGTTTTTCATGATTGTGTTTCTCGATAAAATCAAGGAACACTTAAATTCCCAGCAGTTTTCAAACTAGAATCTTGTCCTGAGTTCTCTGATACTACATGGATTTAACGCAAATTCAATTTTCAGGACCATACTTCCCCTTAACTTTCTTTTTGTAATTAACCAATGACTTCTGATACTCAGTGACTGCTCCTGCTATGATATTCCATCCTGACTACTACTTGTCACTCCAAACAAGCTGTAAAATACCAATATCTGCAACTCTTTCTTGTATTGGGAGTAATGATAAAATGTTATAGTGTTTTGAGCCTTGTTTTATTTCTTCCAGTCGACAGTTTGGGTTCTGTATGAACCCACTGTTAGCATACTTCTTTCCCAGCATGCTTTCCCTTCCAATTTGGCAGCTACATGGTATTTTCCTTCCCAGGAAGGGTATTGTAATTTATTGAGTACCTATTTTCTATTAAGTACATTGACAAGTCTTTTCTGCAAATCATATCATTTATTTTTCATAGCGTCCTTTTGTGGAGTGGGTATCATTATCCCCACTTAAAAGATGTGAAAATTAAGACTAAGAGAGGATAAATATTAATAATTTGCCAAAAGTCTCATTAATAGAATGGATGGGAAAATATTGGATTTAATTCTGAGTCTGCTAAACTTGAAAGGCCATTCTCCAAGATGAGGCTAGAAGCTTTAAGATACTAGGAAAGAATGAGATCCAGTTTCTAACCTAAAGTCAAGGGGTGAAGACTAACACATTTGAAACAATGAGAGTGAATTTAAGATAGGTTAATTTCCAAGTGCTGTGTGTGATATATAATTTATGGTGCTTTTCAAGTTCAGAAAACAGTGAATTCTCCCTCCAAATTCTACTCTACTTCTATCTAAACCTGACTGGGAATATATATACATATTAAATCAAGAATTTATTTTAAGTGTAACCCTGGCATCAGTTTCATGATATGCCAAGTCACTGTTTTGTTTAATGTGCTGCAAATTTAGACGTTTGAGTCTCCTCAGACTTCTGTTGAACCCCAAACATTGGTGAACCCTGCATAGCTTTGAATATGTCAACCCTCAAGTCCCTTGCTTTTTAGATCCCATGAATTCCTTGATAAGCACAGGTCACAGATGTGTACTCTTCATTGTGTATCTGATTTGGCAGGACAATGGCCAGGGGAAGATGTTAATCTGTGCCCTGGATATATGCCACTCGGTTGAATTCAGTTCAGTTCAGCTGAGGCTTACCGAACATGCAATAGGCCAAGTGCCCCCAATGGCAGCCGGCGTGCAGGGCGTGTGGGGGATGCAGCGTGTTTACATGGTGTCTACTATACACAGTGGTCAAGACAGACAAGGCAAGGTCTCTGGTTTCATGGAGCTAACATTCTAGTTCCATAAACGAGTGAAAAAACACTTTCAGCTAGTGATGAGCACAGTGATGAAAATAAAACAGGGTTTCAGGGTGGAATGAATTGGTGTGGAGGATGGAGGAGTCAAGAGCAGAGGACAGGAGCTAATTTAAACTGGCAGGTCACTGAAGGTCCCTCTGAGAAGATGGCTTCTGAGCTGCGCCCTGAATGCAGAGAGCCAGGGAGCCAGACCTGCGAGGAGCTGGAGCAAGAGCCGTCTAGACAGAGGGAACATCCTGTGTACAGTCCTAAGAAAGGGAACGAACTTGGTCAGTTTAAGGACGAGCAGGGGACGTAGCCAGCATGGTGAAAGCATGGTGAATTAGAGGGAGAGTGGTAGGGAGCAAAGTTGGAGACAGGGTAAAGTGACATGGGCTCTCACAGGCCATGAGACCAAGTTTGTGTTGTGTTTTAAGCAAGAGAATGACAGAGAATGATTTGCATTTGAAAAAACATCTTGGCTGCCATGTGGGGAATGGATTGAGGTGTAGAGGGGTAGAAACAAGAAGTTTGAGGTGATTGGTTGAGCAAGGTAGGTTATGTTGTCATTCTTATTGATATGGTATACCTCAGTGGTCCCCAACCTTTTTGGCACCGGAGACCGGTTTCGGGAAAGACAATTTTTCCATAGATTGCGGGTTAGGGGAGAGGAAGCAGAGCTCTGGCGTTGATGCCAGCAATAGGAGCGGCTGTGAATACAGATAAAGCTTCACTCGCTGGACCGCTGCTCACCTCCTGCTGTGCGGCCTGATTCCTAAGTTTCAGGGGAGACCATTTTTCCACAGACCTGGGGAGGGGTTGTGTGGCCCGGAGGTTGGGGACTGTAGATATACCTGGCCAAGGAATTTGGATTTTCTCCTAAAGCTAAAGATGTGTGACGATCATAGCTCCCATCTATTGAACGCTTACCATGTGCCAGTCCTGGTTTTAAGTGCATTCCCTTGTGGAGTTCTTACAAAAACCCCATCAGGAAGAATCAGGATGCACATGCAGGCCATGGGCTTTGGCAGTGACTTTGTGGTGCAAAGACCCTGCACTGGGGGCACATATCCAAGGACCGCTTGGCTGTGTGTAAACTACTATGGGAAAGGCTTTGGGATAGACTTGGATGAAATGCATGTAGATGCTGCAGTCTATAGACCCAGGGAGGTGGTCAGGTACACCACTAACCCTGAACAGAAAGTGGCAACCTCCTGAAGGAGAATTTGTTGATACTCTTTAACTTAGAATATCAGAAAAATGTCCCAGTGTCAGAATTGAATTCCTACACTGTCTCCTAGTTCAATTTTGTGCTAAAGTGGTTAAAATGGTCTTGGAAAATCTGTCTTTGCCTGTCGGTGTCCTCTACCCCAGGTAGGCAGGTGGCATTGTTTCCTAACTTTAGTTCATGTGTCTGTTCGTCTCTCCCCCTGCAACACACACACACCCACCCTTACCCATCCCAGAATCTGGGCATTCTGGCGTTTCTCAAGAGTGCCAGGGTAGCTTGTTCTGTCTTAAATGGTCACCTTGGCGGGGGGGGGGGAGGGGGTGGTTTTGTCTCTCCCGGGTGCTAAGGGTTTTTTCACGGCCTCAAGATATCGTCGCAGCTTCCCAGGACTCAGGTGTTTATGTGTGCACAGAAACCACACTGCAAGTTAGGGTCAGGTCCTGCTCCTTTGTACCCCAAGGTATAGAGAAAGCTAGAGCCCAAATGTGGTGTCATCTAAAAGAACAGTTTTTGATTTTGATTTGGCTTTTCTCCTTCTTCTCCACAGTAAGAAGACTTACTGTCTTGCTATTAGTTTTCTCCCAGCATTCACTCTAGCAAGTTCTGGAGGCTCTGGTATCTATTGTTGGCCAGGCTGCATATCAGTTTGTAGAAAATGGGTGTAATTCTAAGGAATTGATGTCTTAATTTGTTAGCCAAATACCTCAGACATCAGCAGTGGCTGATTAGCTGCCAGTTGATCTGAGTTTTACGTGGTTTTTTGTTTTTTCCCTTAGATGAGAACTGTATGCTAAAGCTGAGGTAAAACCATTTCAGTTAGTGTGTTAAAATATAATTACACCTCCCAGAGATATAGTCATGGCATAGCAAAGCGAGAGCAAAAACTAAGTAGGGTCAGTAGAAGGAGAATGATTACTGGTACAAGGTAGATGGAATGTAACTCACTTTATTTTCAATGATGTTATACAAATCAAATAAAATCTTATTCCCATTTATTTTATTTTAGCTGAATATTCTTATCCAAAACGAAAATCAGATGTTTTTCTTCTTTTTCATTTTTTTCCAAAGCAAATGGTTACAAACACTTACTTAACATAATTTACTGGTGCTTTTTTCTGAAAGAACGTTTATATTACTTTCTTTTATGCATGCAGTAACTTTTGATCAAAACAGGACTCCACTCCCTTGTTTAATGTTGAGCATCTGGATTAAAGCCTTCTTTTAATCTTAAATACAGATTATGGCTCTCTTTCCCTTTAAGCAAACCGCCATAAAACCTTGGCACCTTTCCAGTTTTCTTCATTAAAGCTGTCTTTATTACAGTGTTTTCGGATGGCAGTCATTAAATGATTGTTATGCACAATGGGCACTTGATTATAATTATTTAACTGGCAATCAGTTATTGCAGCAATTTGGTGGTATAATTAAAAGGGAGCATGTTTATACCTGCCAGCATCTTTGAGATCTTCAGCTCTGGATGAAGGGGGAGAAGCAGAACATAAACATATGGGTGGAAGGATCAAGCACATCTGTGAATGGAAGCTTTCCTTTTATTCCTCTCCAATCTGGTCCTCGGCCTCTTTGTTCCATAAGGTAGATAAACAATGGTGATAAAATAAGATGTAGATAAGAATTTTTGTGACAAACTCCCGAATCAATAAATACATTCGGTAATGACAGTCAGTTTCTCCATATGCTGAGAAATGCTGAACGGTTAGAGGTATGTTTTTATAATCCTGCTTTTTAAAAAAAAACCAAAACACAAGCATGGGAGTATTTTCCCCCCTCTAATTTATAAACTTCAGCATTTATTTCTTGACATATAAATTGATATGGGATGCCACTAACAAAAAGTTGCTATGGAAGATTCATTGGCACACATCTGGAAAGCCATTAATCACTAAAGAAGTCAGCAACAGTGTGGTTGTCAAGTTAGGATGAGCCCCTTGTGTTCCTTAGAACTCTTTTAGGTGTAAATGACACATTTTCATTTTCATTTTCAACCCAAGCAAGGAAGGAATTTCTTGGCTTATGCAGCTGGAATGTTATTGGAACTGGTCATAGGATTAAAGGAACCAGGGCTCAGGGCTGGAAACTGGGATTCAGTACCTCCTAGATTCATTCTATGTCCATCTCCCGGCTGAGCTTGCCTTTGGCTTCATTCTGAGGATAGGCAGGAAACATGGCCAAGGTTCCTGTCTTCCTTGCTAAGCAACTCCAGTGGAAAGAAAGCAACATCTATCTTCTACCTTTTATAAATTAGTCTCAGGAAAGGACTCTGATTGGCCCTACTTGGGTCATATACCCACCTCTGGATTAATTCCTGTTGCTAAGGAAATAGCATGGTATGATTGTGGGGCAAGGAAGATAGAGTCCTGTGATTGACAATCCTGTTAGAGACATTGGTGGTACCCAATGACTGAGAAAAACACAATGATCATTTTCAAAAATGAATGTGGAAATCTCAAGTATCCGTACTTTAAAAAAAAAAAAACTCTCTAAATGTTTTCCCAAAGTGGATTTCCATCTTTCTTGTAGAAACATTCCACCTTGTAAGACTGAGGCATGAAAGTGTCCCTCTGAATTCCAAACGATTGCCTAATCTTACCTGCAGTCACTCTTGAGTCTCAAACACTCCTTAATAGTGTGGTGTAAGGGCAGGGGCATTTAGACCCTAAGATGGGACAGGCAAAAATTAAAAAAGCCTGCTATGAAAATGTGGCCGCCATAGCTGCTTTACCATTGAGGGACTCCAAATCTGGGGTTCAAGGGAGCACAGTTTTCAACCACTCCCTCAGAATAGTAATGTACTTACAGCAGTTTTGGATAATCAAATTCTCTGTTTCTGTCTTGGTTCCATGTTAGAATCTGTGAGTGCAAAGGCAAAACAGTCTGCAAAAGAGCAGACTTAAAGAGCAGCCTTAAAAGTAAAGGAAAGCAATTGAAAATTTAAAAGAAAAATGCCCCCTCCACCCTGAACATGATCTAATCATTGTTCCTTAAGAGGAGATTATGAATCATCCTATTTATCAAGCAAATAAGGAGGACGATTGAAATGTGCAAGCTTAAACTTGAAATAAAAATAAAGTAATTCTTAATTTCCTGCTTCTCTTATTGATGTGCATTTATTATTTGACAAGTATTTATGTGTACAACTGAGATATTTAAGCTCTGGGTAAGTTAAGTGACCGAGTACTACCTGAACACAGGGAGAAATAAGCTGCTTCGAATATGTGCATGTGTATTTACACACACACACACACAATTTTTTAGTTTGTGGATATTGGCCACTGTTCGAAGAGTTTCTTGGGAATCTAATCTTCTCAATGGCAAGCTCCAGCATCGCCTTTGCCAGTAGTTTATTTCATATGGACTTGAAGCCAATTTTCTTTTCACATATGTGAAATAACAGTTTGGCACAGAGCAAATAGAACAGTGACTCCACAGAGAAGACTGATGCTTTTCAAAAAGTGAAATGAGCATGTTCAGAACTAATTTTTTCTTTAGGTGAGTTGAGTTTAAATTAAATTAAATGTTGCAAGAGATTACCATATTTGTGTGAATCTCAAGAAGTCAAAGGCCATGGCAATAAAGTATTTTCATTTTATAGAGTTTTCTTGGAAAGGCTGCACACCATATGACAGCAGAGTACTTAAGACCAAGAGCCCGGTGCCAGCACAAAATCCAAACATCATAAAGTTACTTCCAAAGCCCAGATATTTATCGATCCCTTCTGTTGGAGCAGAGCATCTCTCCACTAGTCCAAGTCTGCCAGCTCAGAATCACCTTCCCAGCTTGAGGTTCACATGTGAAGCCCACTATAAGGCATGTTCTCTGAAAAGGAAAGGAAGAGCTATTGAACAGCAATTGTCAAACAAGTCAAAAAAGTCCCCATCAGAGGGGCTTTAGCAAAAAATCAAGGGAGGCCAGCCAGTGGCCCCTTTGGTCATTGTTGTGTGTGTGCACAGTCCCTAGGTCAGTTTTTTAAAACCCCTGCTAACCTCTCTCCAACAAATTGTCTACATCTCACCCTCCCACTTAGGGCTGTGTTCCCCTACCAAATTATAAAACATGGAAGTGAAGGGGCTATTTGTTCAGGTTTTCTAGGCTTCTGCACTGCCCTGAAATCAGTAAAAAGCCTTACAATTCATGTTCCCCAACTTTGCCTTAAGGGTACTAGGGAATTCTTTGCCTCCTCTCTAGGCTGGAAATGTATGTAGAAGACCTTTTGAAGCTTTGCTCACCAAGACTTGAAACTCAGGCTCCTCAGTGAATTTCCATAACAAGGTCACTGCCAAGTTACACAAATCTCTCAAGGAAGACTTTCCTGGGAGAGTGCCGAGGGCTGTCCACTGGGTGACAGCTCAACAAGTAGCCCTGGCTGGCCAGGCCTCTCCTCTTTCCCACTCCCAGCATCAGACTTAACTACCACCTGCTAATACATCTGATGAGAGCAAGAGGTCTTGGTCACAACAGATGATCAGAATTGATGCCAGGAGTGTAAACAAGTCATAAATTACTCTTAATTCTTCTCAGCAACGGATGCTATTAGTCTTTAGTTATGGAAAAAATGTACTCCCTTTAATCTGTCTTATTTATATAATAGTTGATCTTCTTGTATGACTATAAATTTGCTTTCTTCACCAAGCATTTCCTAAGCGCGTACTTTGTGCAAAGTACTGTGCAAGCAGCTATTCTGGAGAACAGATACAGAAGTTAGTGTTTAATAGGTACAGGGCTCAGCTAGGGAGACGAGAAGTTCTGAGATGGATGGCATGCTTGCATGACAGTGCGAATGTACTTAATGCCACTGGATGGTACACTTAAAAGTGGTTAAAATGGTAAAGTTTGTTAGGCGTATTTTAGCATGATTAAAAAATTTAGATTTCTTGCACTTTTACTTAGTCAAGGTTAATTGTGTACTTGCTGCAAATTTTAAATTCCACATATATCCCCTAGGAAAATGTAACTGTATGAAACTTACCACAAGGACCTAGAATTCTACATTTCTTATATTTTACATAGCAGGTGCTGCGGTCATTGTTTTTCAGATTCCTCTTATTATCAGAATATTATATAAGGTCTTATTTAAGGTAACAAATGACTATCCCTTGCAACGGAAGTAAGAACAGAATCTCCACTAACGAATTGTATAACCCTTTCCTGAGTTGGGCCTTTAACTTAATGTCCACACCACAGTGCCAAAACTGATGAAAGCTTTGTTAAGTTTGGAACAGAGCTTCACATCCTATCTCGAGGCTTCGTGAAGTGGAAAAGGCCGGCTCTGGTTCCTGCCTCTATCTTTTGAGCAGAGCTGTGACTGGGCAGTCTTTGTGGACTGTAATTTCTTTATCTGTAAAACGGGAGTGAAGGTGTCTGCCTTACAGCGTTCTCAAGACCAAATGTGGGAATGTTTGTGAGAATGCTTAGCACTGCGCTGGGCACCGAGTAGGTGTAAGTCAGTGCCGTCTCCCTGCCCTCAAGGCTTTTGCAATAAGCAGAGGCCTTTGTGACGATGAAATGGCTGCCTGAGATGGGCCCCAAAGAGCCCTTCATCCGCCATGCGTGAGCCATCCCGAGAATCCTCTTCTTCCTCTCCTCATACCCAGGCCCCTTCTCCACCACCGCTCTCTGCTCCCTGCTCTGCCTGCCTTTGAGCTGGAGAGTTCAGGAGAGGAGGCTATTGGTTCTGTGAGAGGGGGGCGGCCCGCCCGAGCCCCTGGCCAGGCGCCCGCAGCAGCTGTGGAAACACAGCAGCGCTCAGTGTCTCCTGCAGTTCGGGCTTTGAACACTTTCAAGAAAGACTCCACAGCCTGACTGTCTCACTTCTCGGACTCACCACCTTCCCCTGGGTTTCCTCTGACTCTTACCCTCAGTGTACAGCTGGCAACAAGAAGCTACTTGTCACCACAGACCTGTTCCTGTTCGGTAGGTGGCTTGGCCCTGGCAGGCCTCCTTCAGCAGTGTGACCTTTCCTACCAGCACCGTGAGTTATAGGGACAGCTAGGGCCGGACAGCCAGAACTTTTCAGCCCTTTTATTATTTTTGAACCTTTTTATTGAGATTTACATCACTCATACACAATTAGGTGCATAAATCTTAAGTGTACATCTCACTGAATTTTTATCATTCATATACCTGGGTAAGTACATCCCAGGTAAAGATGTAGAACATTTCAAGTACTCCAGAGCCTCCCTTGAGCCCCCTTCCAGCCAGTGCTCCCAAAGATAACTATATTTCTGACCTCTATGACCCTGGATTATCTGGAATTCTCAACTCTTTTCTACCTGTACCCACCCCTAAGTCCCATCTCTCCTATTTAATATCATATAAGAATTCAAAATTACTGACTGCTTATTGTAACAAAAGGAAACAAAAGTAATGGTAATTAGAAATACTTTTCCTGCTCACCCCTGGCCCCATATTCTAATATGCCCTCTACCTATCCTCCCACCCCCAAACCAAGTCGTGGGAAGGAAAGGTGACATCTGCATCCTTCCTGGTCAATCTTGCTCCATCTCAGAAGCTGGAAGAGAAGAGAAAGAGACACCAGGGGACCTTTGTCCTGTTTTCCAGGTGCTCCATCCTCACAGTGTAGTGCTTTCTAAGAAACATGAGAGTGTGCCCCTTAGAATCATCAAACATCCACTGAGCTCCCAAGATACACAGATCCTGTTTCCCCTTTTCTTTCAAAGTAGGATTTTTCTTTCCCCTGATTATGTTTGAATTTTCTTGGGGATGGATAATACATTCGAAGAGCAGTTGCACCACTGCACTCCCCTTCCAGTGCACTAATGTTGAACATGTAGAATTGTCACTAGCAAGTAATGTGATGAGAAGGTTACTTTACAGGAAATACACAGAAGCCCCCATTTTGGCTTGTACCGCCATACTCAAATCCTTGTATATGGAAGTGGAGCTTAATCTGTTTATCCTACAGTAAAAATATCCACAAGAAGCTATTATTATATTGACATCAGAGCCAAACAGGAAATCAGAGAACTCACAGATGTTATCTGCTTTAATGCAATGGATTTTCTACAGACTGACTCTGCAGCCAATCAGGATGGACTCTTACAATAGGATTTAAAGAACATGTTATCGACACAATGTTTATTCCTTGGGCTTTTGCAGGCTACATTGTGTTCCCAGAGTTCTGAAGGCCAGAAAGACAGGGAGAAGGAAAATGAACCCAGCAAGAAAGAATTGGGATAGATTCCATCATTACTATGAAAATATAATTGTGACATTCTTTGATATGTGGTAGAATTGAGTATAGTTCAACAGTTATACATGAGCATTTATTACAGAAGTAGTATGGCACAAAGTACAATTTGCAGCCTCAAGGGAAGGTGATATGCCAGAAGAGTTAAGTCTTCAAAATTGTCTTTTTCAGCATTTTTATTCATGATTTAGATTAGGACAAAATTGGCACATCTAGCAAATTCATGGATAATGCTGAACTAAGAAGAGTACTAAAATCAGGATGCAAAGAGATCGTAACAGACAAGAGGCTGGGCCTTGCAAGGTAATATACAGCAGGCACAAGTGTAGGTAAGTACTTAGGTCTTTAAAAAAACGGAAGTTTCCGTGAATGCAGGATGGGAGAAACATGACTAAGTAGTCCTGTGAAGGGAAGGTTGTAGACACCTGCAAGCACATTGTGGGTGAGACAGTGGTGTGAGGTGCTTCACAGATAGCTTCTGCACGGTTCAGTCACATTTCTAGAAGCTAAATGGCCAGAACCTATGCTTGGGGTATTGACTTCACTTCTGATTACTACACTAAAAGATGCTGAGGGATGTTGAGAGCCGGCAGTGGAGACCAGGTTATGAGGAACATTCTCAAATAGAAGAATGAGTAGTTGGATGAAAGAAAAAAACCAGAGGGAAGCATATGTCCCATCCTCAAATACGGAAAGGGCTGTTCTATATGTGAGTCAGGTGCCCTAGAGGGCAAAGCTAGGATTACAGAGAAGTTACAGGCCAGGTCCAGTGGCTCACGCCTGTAATCCTAGCACTCTGGGAGGCCGAGGCAGGAGAATCACTTGAGCTCAGAAGTTCGAGACCAGCCTGAGCAAAAGTGAGACCCCCGTTTCTACTAAAAATGGAAAAAATTAGCCAAGTGTGGTGGCACGCACCTGTAGTCCCAGCTACTCGGGAGGCTGAAGTAGGAGGATCGCTTGAGCCCAGGAGTTTGAGGTTGCTGTGAGCTAGGCTAATGCCACGGCACTCTAGCTTGGGCAACAGAGTGAGACTCTGTCTCCAAAAAAAAAAAAAAAAGTTACAGGGAATAGCCTTTAGTTCCATTTGGCAAATACCTTTTCTAGCCCTTTTGGCGATTGAGCAGAATGGAATAGGTGGCCTCTTGACTGAGGGCAGATGTGGTACACTGCTACTTGTGGAGGATATGTCGTACACCAGTCGTCGGGCCTTGGCAGCTGTTTGTCAGTGGTGTTGAAGAGGGATTTGTGTACTCTCTGGGGGTTTGGAACAGATACTCCATAAGGTCTCGTCTGTGATTGCTGATGTGCTCGCATGATCAGAGCAGACAGCAGGCTCAGGTGTGTTCTGGTGAGATGGCTGTGGGTTAGCCTGCCTGGGGAAGGGGGCACAGATTTTCATAGATCTTGAAGCATGGACAGAATTAAGGAACATGAGACAAATAAAGGTTTGAAGGTGGAAATGAATGCCTGGGGGTGAGAGGGATTGGGAGATAATGAGAGAGAAGTTTGGATAGACAGGATAGATGCAGGCAACGCTATGCAGGGAATGGAGACAGGCTTACCGTGGCAGGTGTAGTGTACCACCAAAGGATTTATTGGGGGAAGGGGAATGAAACATACCATGCTAAAGAGAGATGGGGCACTGAAGTCCTTAGACACCTTTGCTCTCAAGTGGCCTCGTACAAGGAGCCAGAGTGGCAGAGAACCAGACACCATAACCTTGGTGATGCCAGCAACTCCCTGTTCTATTGGTTGATAGAGAGGGTGCCCACACCAAACCGCTCAGCAGTTAGTTCTGCTACGCAAGAGCCACAAGCAATTTCCTGCAGACTGGAGAAAGGTACCTTTTATTAGGAGATGAGGAATTAGGCTTAGTGATACACCTGCAGCCATATTTGAGATTTCATGTTTTCCCCATGCTAACTCTCTAACCATCTGAAGCTTTAAGTCATCATGGCCAGTGGCCATCCATCTAGCAGCCGTGGATACCAAGTTCCTGTTTTGCTGTTTTCATAAATGTGGTTCTAGAGAACTCTTCCTTAGTTCTGGCCACCAGCACACTTTATCTACTTTTATTTAACTTACCACATTCTCCCTTTATTTTCTCTTAACCGCATGGCCAACAGCAACATGCAAAGCATATTTAGCAGGTGTCAACTGAGTTTCCATGCACCATTCACTGTATTGTGAGTATCATCTTCCACAAGCACATCACACTTTCATTCCCGGCATTTTGCACACAGTGGCCCCCTGATGTAAGTAGGTTCAGGCGTACGCCTGCCTCGCAGACGCGGAGGTTAACACAGGGCAGGGAAGTGGCGCAGCGAGAGTGGATTCCTAAGTACAGAGCAGCCCGTTTCAAGAGAGGAAAGGCCATTGGAGGGAGGACATTATCACTCTTTAACAAAAACATTCACAGAGAAAGGGTTTGGCATTGGCGAGGCCAAGTTAAACAGGATGCGGCATTCTCTCCACCGCTGCACAGCCTTTCCTCACGCCGGTGCTTTTGGGTCACTTCCTAATCCCTGAATGGGTTCGCTGACCTGTAAGGAGCGGGAGGTGGAGGTTGCTTGCATGAACTCACTGAAGGAAGTGATCCTGCAAGTTTCCCAAGGATAAGGGAATGCTTCCCCCACTCCCTTCCTTTTCACTCCCCTCCTCCCCCACTGTAAAACAACCACAACCTGCTTACTGTAGCACCTGCTGTGGTGCAGAGCTGCGTGGAAGGGAGAGTGTGGCCATGTCTATCCCCTGCTCTCTGTAGGCTGCTGGGGCCAGGGCTTTGTGTCCTCACTAGACCGGTGCACCTAAAAAGGCATCAGGGGCTACGAAAGAGACTGCAATGGCCAGGGCCTTTTCAACCAGAGAATGCCTACATGACTCTTCACCAAACCCTGGCATTCAGTAGTCCCATTATGGTAGGAGGTCCCAAAGGTCGTCTCCTTTGATCTTTATACCTAGTTTGAGTAAAGAGTCATGAGTGTTTTGTGGGCTAATTCTGTGGGATGTATTATCATACCTTCTGAAACTGGAAAAGAAAAATAAGGCTGTTAATACTTGGATCTAAAATAAAATAAACAAACATCCTTAGGACTTTCCTAATGTCATTTCTGATGAAACCTTTATTATGTGTTTCTTGTGTTTGTAATTATTTCAAATTCTGAATATGTTATTCTGTCCCCTGATTATCCATATCTTTACCCCCATCGTACTTGGATGTTCTTACTCTATCTTAATGGAGGTCATACAGCACTTATTTATTCCCTTGTGATATGAAACAGATCAGTTGCTTAATTTTCATTTTAAATGTCGTCAAAGGGCAACTTTGGTGCACTAGAGGCTGGTTTCAGTTTCCCATAAGTCTCTGCCAATATTCCCATCTGTTGTATACATTCACTGCTAAAATGAGAATAGTAGTTTACAGGAGCCCAGATTATGATATTTTAATAATATAGAGCCCTTTGTTGATATAAATGCTGCATGCAAATTGGAATAAAATATTAAAGCCACAATTTTGGCTCCACTTGTCAGTGCAAGAAAAGATTGGACCCATCTCATCAAGTAGACATGAGCCTTCACTGGAGATTTAATATTTCTTTGCATCTCAAGTCATTGAGCCCCTATTTTAAGAGTGAAGAGCTTGAGGCCTAGGACCACTCTTTGGTGATCAAATTGGGAGTCAACACCAGGTTTCCTGACTTTCGATCTGGTATATTTTTTGTCCTATTCCATGCTGTCCTTTTTAATGTATACTTCCCTAGCATCAAGGCTGTGATCTCCAAGCACAATTTCCAAAAACTTGCCTCCAGTATGCCCCAGTGAGAATTCTAAAACAGTTTTCCCAGCACAATCAAGGGCTACAGTTCCGGTTAGCAGGGATGATAGTTTTGGCAGCTTTGCAGTGGGGCCGTGGTGCTGCCGTGGGGGTGGGGCAGCGCCTGCTCCGCATTCCCACAGGTCTGTACCACGCCCATGCATTGCCTTTTCAGGTGATGCCGCTTCCTTCACGTGCTGTAACTGGCCACCTGCCCCTACCTTGTCAGCCCTCCAGTCCACCTACCACCCCCACTAGGATTAATCTTCTGAAAAACACTGGTTTTGACCGTGTCACTCCTGTGACCAAACACCTCCCCACTGTCCCTAGATTAAAGCTCCAGTCTCCTCAGCGGGTCCTCTACGTCCCACTCGCCAGACCAGTGTCCTTCCTGTCTCCAGAACAGGCCACATTTATTCCCACACCTCTTCGTTCCTGTCAGTGCTCTTGCTCCTGTCTGTAGTTCAGCCCTTTGTACCCTGTGGGGCCGGGCCAGGCCTCTGGCTGTCCTGGGCTGGGCTGCACACCCACCGGGCCCCTCCTCTCTTGACGCCCTGTCCTCAGTGTGTGAGCCTGACTGTCCCCGCTGCATTAGTGCTGTGGCTTCCGGTCTCTGCAGCTTGGCCGTAAGCTCCTAAAGAACAAGTTCTTAAACTTTCTCAGTCCTCTGTGATCCTGGAGTCTCGGTAATTATTCTACAGAGTGCTAGGCAAAAAAAAAAAAATGGCTATTCCATTTATTAAGTAGTTAGGACCAAACAACTTAATAAGTAGTTATGTCCTAACAATTTAGTAGCCATGTAAAAGAAATAACTGCATGTAAATTGAAAGAAAATATAATTATTTTATTCTGAAATAGCCACAGTTATTTGCTAATAGGCTGTGTCCTCCTGTTGGGCACTGCATAGCTACCCAGCCCTGGGATTCAGACAGGACACTGCCACACTCCTTTCCTGTTCTATGTGGATGGTCACACAATACTTGCTCTTCTAAAATGACTGCCAAAAACCCAGTTTTGCAAAACTGAGACCATCAAAAGGAATGCAACTCAAACTAATGTTGAAGCTGCGATCCACCTTGATCTAGTAGTTGGTGCAGTGCCACACAGATGTTGGGTATCATGTTACTTCCCTCACAAGTTTAAAATAGCCCATGGTGCAGATTCACTGCAGTGCCCCAGGTACCTTGGCACACAGTTTGGGAGCCACAGCTCTAGAGCACAAGTATTACATCATAGCTGTCTTGTGTGTCCCACAAGGCACACTGGGTAATGTAGTCCTCGTAAAAGGCAGTCAGTAATACTTGCCTGGCAGGGGAGAGGCCATGATCACCAGGGTGGTTTTCCAGGGCGAGGCTTATCCATTGCACTCTGAATGTGCTGACCCCTGTGATTTCCCCAAATGTGGGAAACTCGACTACATAATTTGTGGTAGTGGGGGATTGCAATGAAGCTTTCCTCTTAAAAAAAAAAAAAGAAGAAGAAGGAAAGAAAGAAAAAGAAAACGTCGTCAGTAAATACTTTTTGTAAGCATCTTAATCTTTGATCGCCTGATTGGCCACAAATGCTACAACATCAGCAACATGCTAAGTTCCCTGACATGAAAATAATTCAAATAAAATCCATTTGAACATATTTTAGGGATGCCATAAAGGAAGTTTCTGTACTGCGTGGAAGTTGGCTTAGATGAAATTTTAATTCCCTTCCAATACTAAGATTCTTCAATTCAGTAGTGACATGTGTGAGACGAACATGAGCACAGCTGTGTGACCGTGGTGCAGATGTAATAGTGTCTCTAACCTCCATGCCAAAACATAAAAATATCTGAATTCTAGCATGCTGAATCTGGTGTGGGGGAAGGAGGTTGGGGATATTAAACTGCTGGTTCCTTAATTAAAAAGGCAGATTAATTGATATATCTTCTTTTCAATTGCCACAAAAATTGACCATGTAGCAGGACACCGAGAAAACCACAGTTCCAAAAAAGTAGAAATAGCACAAAAGCATTTGATCACTATACAACTAAAAACTACAAATTAAAAAATTAAAATCTAGAAAATTCTACCACTTGGGAAATTTAAAAACTCCTCTTGGGTCAACAGGGAAATCAAAACCAAAATTCTAGGGAGGTTAGGGGTGGGTAAACTCACAACTGGTGGATTCAGTGAGCGTTGTGGGGGGAAAGGGCACACCTCAAATCATGGTTTGGGTGTGGCAAAGTCGTAACGTGTAAACAAAATGTTTGTACCCCCATAATATCCTGGGGAAAAAAATTCTAGGCTATGTAGAAAATGATGTGAAGGTTCTTACACAGAAAATTTTTTTGAATGCAGCTAAAAATTATAGAAATTATGCATCAAACTGAAGGAGTTATAAGAAGAGCAAGACAATTAACTCAAGGATAGCAGAAGGAAAGCTTAGAAAAGTACCTAATACATAGTGAACACTTAATAGATATTAGCTATTGTTATTATTTGTCAAAAAGATTGAAGAGTTTCTATTTGAGTAATACAAAAAGATCTCTAAGATACAGTGTTACATTTATTATAAAAAGCAATATTCCTTTTTGAGACAGTGGGGAAATTTGAATATGGACTCCACATTAGATCATATCATCTAACATATTAGATGATATTAATAATTTTCATGGGTGTGATAATGTTATGGTTGTATAGCTGAAGGTCTTTATTCTCAGGGGATATATGCTGATGTATTCTGAAGTTAAATATCATGATGTCTGCAGTGTACTTTTCAGTAGTTCAGGAAAAAAGTGAACATACTAAGAGAGAAATGTAGCAAAATGTTATTAATTAGTATATTTAGGTGAATACTGTGGGGTGCTCATTCAAGTTTTCTCTGTTTGAAACTCTTCAAAAGAAATTATTTAATAATAATAATATTTAATATAATTATTATTTCAAAAACAACCAAGGTGTAGAACATGTGTGTTTTCTAAGATCATGTCCATGTGTGTTTATGTATGCATATGCTTGTATGTGCACTAACTGTCTCTGACAGGACACACTAGAAATCGAGGACAGTAGTTGCTACTGGGGAGAACTGGTTGGCTGTACTCAGGACTGGGAGGGAGACTTAGTTTTTGAATCTTGTACTATGTGCTTATGTTTTCATCTTTTAAAAATACCATTAAAATTTTTTTCATTTAATGTTACACTGCGCATCCCGGGCTCAGTCTCACTGTAGCACCATAATTCGATGAATGAAACAAGAATGCCTGGGGGCTGGGAGATCAATGCCCTTCTCTCAGGGCGGATTTCTTGGATGGTTCTTTCTGAGTGCTCAGCTCTGCTGTTGGTTCTGCTGAGACCAGCTGCCCGTTCCAGCGTCCCACCCCAGGGCGGAGCAGCCCTTTGGCCCTGACTCTGTGGAGGTTTCATGAGGGCGTTTTTACAGCTGGTTGAAGGCGGTGGGTATGTGGGATGGTCCTCAGAAAAAAAAGGTGCGGGCTTTTTGTTTTCACTGTGACTCAGACACGTGGGAGCGTATTTCTGTGGAATATTCTTAATTAATAACTTGTTTACCCTGACACCAGAGAGAGTTCCCGGTGTTGGAGTTAGAATTCAGAGCAAGAGGCACCTGTCCCTCGAGGTTTCTTCTGATGAGGACCAGAACTGATAGTCTCTTGGATATGGCTAGTGGGCCAAAGATTTCAGAGCTGGAAGAGACTTACCTTGAGGGATCTAACTCCCACTTTACAAATGAAGACACCGAGGCCAGGGAGGTCCGGTGACTTGGCTGAATTACACAGCTAGTGACCATATGTCCCCTGAGCTATACAACCCTGCAGTGGCTTGAGAACCCACGGAGACTCGGGCCTCTGGGCTCCAGCAGGTGTTGGACTCCTTGACAACTGGGCAGTTGGCATGTAGCTAAGCTGCTTGCTTGCTCAGAACAGGGCACTGTGCTGGTGAAAGCTGGCGGGAGGGGTCATGACAAAGGAGGGAATACTCACTAAAAACCATATCTTGTCCATGCATGCATGACCTGGCAAGAAACCCAGTTCACATCCCACCAGAGGGAGACTGGTAAACTCATGGGAGGTTTCATCCTTTGCCTGAAGCACCTGACCCTGGAGATTTTACACAGAACCACCACTCAACCAGAAGCGTGAAGTGAGGTGTTCAGTTGAAGCACCGTCCCCAGAAGGTCTGCTCCCAGATGGTGCGTGCTCCCTCTCTCCCCTGCCCTCTGACTTCGGTGCTTACCATGACTGCACCGGCCTTGATATGCTCGCTGCCTCTGTGATGTCTCCCTGGACAATCTATAGTCTTGTTTCTGTATTTTGAAGCTTTACATAATGGTGCCAAGTTGTACAGATCCTTCCACAACTTGCTTTTTCCCACGCAAGAGTATATTTTTGAGATTCATCCATCTTGCTGTGTGTAGCTGTAGTTCAGCACAGCATGGTGTTTTATGGTACACCTGTTTGAAAAGCCATTCATTCTTCTGTTGAAAGACATTTACATTCTTTCCCAGATTTTGATGGTGTAAATAATGCTCCAACCAACACCCCTGTGCTGGCCGCTTATATGCGTCATACACAGCCTGGAGGGTTTGAGAACCTTTCCTTTTCTCACTCTTCCTGTATTTTTGTTTGGTCAACATTGAACAAATGGTGGGTTTCTTCCTGCTTCAGGAGTTTATGACTCGTAAAAGTGGCATTTATCTGAGAGACAGAACATCGGTTTATTTCAGGGCTTTTAATCTGGAGAGTGATACATTAAAGTCATCTGGGAATTTTTTTTCCCAAAAAATAAACTCAGGACTTTTCCTCAGACCTATTGAGCTTGAAATTTCTTGGGAGGAAGGAAAACTCCTCTTGTGGACCAACACCCTTCACTAATTTACTACTCCAACTGTATTTTTGGCAAGCCACGCTCTGCAAAGCTGAGGGTGCAAGGAGTGTCTCTCCCGTGACCACATCTCACTACACTTGGGGTGCCACTCCCTAGAAGGCAGGCGGGCCCTGTGAGAGGGAAGGGGCTTCAGGAGAACGTCGGACACCACCATGGTGCAGTCTTGGCCTGTTTGTGGGGATGTTTGACTCCCATGTATATCACCCCTTTTAGGTACCTGTATTTTTTTTTTCATTTTTTTATTTTCTTGCTAATTTTCTGTGTATCACTCCAATTTTAGCATATGTGCTGCCGAGGCAAGCACAGGCACCTGTAATTTATGACAGGTTAGGAGGATATTTGTATTAATATTTTTTCCTTCTGTGTTGGAAAATCCTTATCCTCTAACCTCAGCCACTAAGACAGTCACTTACTCCAGTACCATGTTAGATACAGGGGTTACAGCCATACCTTCAGTAAGATTGCATTTTAGTGCTAACGGCTGCAGATACATACATTTATAACTGAAGAAGTTAAACAGGGGCCACTAGAAACACATCAGTGCCAAAGAGGGAATGATTCCAGTTTGGACATGAAGAAGACTTCACAGAAGAGGAGCTATGTGATATGTATCAAGAGCTAGTGGGATTTTTTTTTTTATTTCAGAATATAACAGGGCTACAAATGTTTAGGTTACATATATTGCCTTTGCCCCACCCAAGTCAGAACTACAAGCGTGTCCATCCCCCAGACAGTGCGCACCGTACCCATTAGGTGTGAATATACCCAACCCCTCCTCCCCTCTCCCACCTGCCCAACACCCAGTGAATGTTACTACTATAGTGTACTTAAGTGCTAATCAGTGAATACCAATTTGATGGTGAATGTATGTCGTGCTTGTTTTTCCATCCTTGTGCTACTTCACTTAGTAAAATGGGCTCCAGCTCTATCCAGGATAGTACAAGAGGTGCTAGATCACCATTGTTTTTTGTGGCTGAGTAGAACTCCATGGTATATGTATACCATATTTTATTAATCCACTCAGGTATTGATGGGCACTTGGGTTGTTTCCACGTCTTTGCAATTGTGAATTGTGCTGCTATAAACATTCTAGTGCAGATAGATGTCTTTTTTATAGAACGTCTCTTTTTCCTCTGGGTAGATGCCCAGTAATGGGATTGCTGGATCAAATGGTAATTCTACTTTTAGTTCTTTGAGGTATCTCCATGTTACTTTCCATAGAGGTGTTGTACTAGTTTGCAGTTCCACCAGCAGTGTATGAGTGTTCTTGTCTCTCCACATCCATGCCAACATTTGTTGTTTTAGGACTTTTTGATAAAAGCCATTCTCACTGGAGTTAAGTAATATCTTATTGTGGTTTTGATTTGCATTTCCCTGGTGATTAGAGATGTTGAGCATTTTTTATATGTTTGTTAGCCATTAGTCTGTCTTCTTTTGAAAAGTTTCTGTTCATGTCCTTTGTCCACTTTTTAATGGGGTTGTTTGATTTTTTTCTTGTTAATTTTCCTGAGTTCTAAATAGATTCTAGTTATCAGCCCTTTTTCAGATGTGTAGCATGCAAATATTTTCTCCCATTGCGTAGGTTGTCTGTTTGCTCTCATGATAATTTCCTTGGCTGTGCAGGAGCTTTTTAATTTGATCAGATCCCGTTTATTTATTTTTGTTGTTGTTGTGATTGCCTTTGGGGTCTTCTTCATAAATTCTTTCCCTAGGCTGAGACCTGTAAGAGTTTTTCCAACATTTTCTTCTAGAATTCTTATACTTTCATGCCTTAGGCTTAAGTCTGTTATCCATCGTGAGTTGATTTTTGTGAGAGGTGAGAGGTATGTGATCCTGTTTCAGTCTTCTACATGTGGCTATCCAATTTTCCCAGCACCATTTATTAATAAGGATACTTTTCCCCAGCATATGTTTTTGTCTGCTTTGTCAAAGATCAGATGGCTATATGAGGATGGTTTTATGTCTGGGTTCTCAGTTCTGTTCCATTGGTCTATGTCTGTGTTTTTGTGCCAGTACTATGCTGTTTTAATCACTATAGCCTTGTAGTATAGCTTGAAGTCTGGTAAATTGATGCTAGTGGATTTTAACACAGCAGATGAGCAACAAGAATAGCAGGTACTAAGGCACTGATTTTACATTTTTCTGGTACTTGGAGAGTAGGACATATGTAGGAGGATGCCAAGAGATGAAGCCACGAAGGCATGTGTTTTGGGGCCAGGCTATGGAGCATTTTGAGTGAATTTAATCCTGAAGGTGCAGGGGAACCACAGAATCATGTGAGGCAAAGGAGAGAAACAGTGTGAGCTGTTAGAAAATGTCTTTGGCAGCTGGGAAAGAGTGAGCAGGAAGCCTGATCAACAGACAGGAGGAGGGCAGTAGCACTAGAAAAAAGGAAGGAGAAGATGAATGTAAAGGAAGCTGCACTGTCAGGAGTGAGCACAATGCTTCTTGGCAGACAGAGGACAGCTTTTTCTCTTTCTACTCATTTTATCAGCCTGTGGTCAGATGAAAAGTTATAGCAGCAAGATTTGTATCGATACTTAAGTCTGGAAAAACAAAATGTAGTGTAATGTGGAAATAATTACATCAACATCTAAATAAGCACAAGAGTTTGAGGCATATGAATGAAAGAAATGAGCATCAGTTAAAAATGTTAGAATCATCCCGTATGTCTTAAGTTTCCCATGTTGACTTCTGCACATGCTGAAGTCAGGAAATGAGAGAAGTCCTCCATATCTGGGATCAGGGAGCCAGCATTTAGTACCCTGCTCTACCTCTTGACTATCTGGGAGATGTTGTGAAAGCCACTTGGCCTTTCTAGACTGTAGCCCCTTCTATTAAAACAGGAGAGAAGATCTATTGCCCCAGGATCCATTCCAGACCTAACATCCTACAGGTTCAGCTGACAGCACCTGAAGCCTGTGCCATGGAACATGTCTTTCTGGATACCACTCACCTTTTTCTTCCCCAAGAAAGAGAACTGTTACTGATTTCTGCAAACCACTTCCATAGGTCACATGATTGAGTTCTAAATCTGATCCATTGGGAATATATACAACTATACATATATATATATATATATATATATATATATATATGCAATTGGTTTAAGGGCAAGAAAGTATCTAAAGATTCATCAAGCAAGTGGTGGTGTACTTGGCCTTACCTTTTGGCCAATGAGCCAGTATAAAGAGCTAGTGAACTCTGAGGACTGATTATGCTTTCATTGTTCAAGTATGGAACTGGGGATGGTGTGTACTTGCTCCAGAGGCTGTGTTGCCCTTAAAGAGTATAGTGGTGTTATAGGATGATGAGATAGGGGTTTCTCAGGCTACCAGCTGATTGCTCACCTTGTTTCCATCTTCCTGAGTCAAGGGTTGACTATCAATTATGAAGGTGCAGAACCTTGGTTTTGTCAAAGTACACACAGCTGATATATATGAACTTCCTAGAGAAAAACAGACCTGTGATGGGATCTTTTCATTAGATCCTTTGGTCCTTTGACCTTTTCATTAGATCCTTTGGACATTCTACGTGGAAAGTCAACTTCGTCATCATGGATTAGAGCAAGTTCAATGATCTTAACCACCTGTGTGCCCTCTTCACTGTAGAAATATAACTGCCAGAGGAAGTAACTACATCTCCAAAATCTAATCAGCAGAGCTCCTGGAATAAATGGCTGTTTCCAGATCTGGAATGTTATCTTTTTATACCAAAAAACATAAATTAAACTCTCAAAACTAAGGGATCATGCCTGAAGGACACAGGACCAGGGCAGCCAGTCAAGAAAAAGAAACAAAAGGTATCTTTATTGGAAAGGAAAAAGTAAAACTATCCATGATCCTGTATATAGGAAATCCTAAGGAATCCACAAAAGAACTATTAGAATTAATAAATGAGCTCAGCAAGGTGGCAGGCTACAAGATCAACCTCCAAAAATCAATTGTATTCCTGTACACTTAAATGAACAATCCAAAAATGAAACAAAAAAAAAATTCATATGTAATAACATCAAAAAGAATAAAGTATTGAAGAATAAATTCAACAAAAGAAGTATAAGACTTGTATGCTGAAAACTACAACATGTTGAAAGAACTCAAAGAAGACATAAATAAATGGAAGACATGTACATGGATTGGAAGGATTAATATTGCCAAGATGGCAACATTCCCCAAATTGTTCTACAGATTCAACATATGCCCTATCAAAATTCCAGCTGGGCGTGGTGGCTCACACCTGTAATCTCAGCACTTTGGGAGGACAGGGCAGAAGGATCACTTGAGCCCAGGAGCTTGAGACTGGCCTGGGCAACATAATGAGATCCTATCTCTACAAACAATTTTTTTAAATTATCCAGATATGGTGGTATATGCCTGTAGTCCTAGCTATTCCAGAGGCTGAGGCAGGAGTATCGCCAGAGCCCAGGAGTTCAAGGTTACAGTGAGCTATGATCATGCCACTATACTCCATTCTGGGCAACAGAGTGAGACCCTGTCTTGAAAAACAAAACAAACCAAAACAATAGCCTAGCTACCCTTTTCATAGAAATTGACAACTTGATTTTAAAGTTTATATGGAAATGCAAGGGGCTCAGAATAGCCAAAACCATCTTGAAATGGAACAAAGTTGGATCACTTTAAGTTACTTCCTGACTTTAAAATTTATTATGAAGCTACAGTAATTTGTATAGTGTGGTACTGTGAAGACATATAGATCAATGAATTAGAATTGAAAGTCCAGAAATAAACCCACACATCTATGACCAATTGATTTTTGACAAAGGTGATAAGACAGTTTAATGGGTAAAGAATGGTCTTTTCAACAAATGGTGCTGGGACAATTGGATACATATAGTAGCATGAAGTTGAACCCCTACTTCATACCATTTACAAAAATTAACTTAAAATGGCTCAAAAACCTAAGTTAAGAGCTAAGACTATATTTGAAGGAAACATAGGTATAAATCTTCATTATCTGGACTAGGTAATGATTTCCTAGATATGACACCACAAGCAACAAAAGAAAAGAAAATAGGTAAATTGAACATCAAAACTAAAGCTTTTGTTCTTTGGTATCAAGATAGTAAAACAATGGGAAAACATATTTGCAAATTATGTGTCTGATAAGGGATGATATTAAGAATATGTAAAGAACTCTTAGGCTGGACATAGTGGCTGATGCCTGTAATCCTAGTACTCTGGGAGGCCGAGGCGGGAGGATTGCTCAAGGCCAGGAGTTCGAAACCAGCCTGAGCAAGAGCGAGACCCCATCTCTACTAAAAATAGAAAAATTAATTGGACAACTAAAATATATATAGAAAAAATTAACCGGGCATGGTGGCGCATGCCGGTAGTCCCAGCTACTCGGGAGGCTGAGGCAGGAAGATCGCTTAAGCCCAGGAGTTTGAGGTTGCTGTGAGCTAGGCTGACGCCATGGCACTCTAGCCTGGGCAACACAGTGAGACTCTGTCTCAAAACAAACAAACAAACAAAAAAAAAAAACAGCTCTTACAACTTACTAATAAAAAGCCCAATTAAAAAATGGGCAAAAGATTTGAATAGATTTCAAAGAAGAAACACAAGTGGCCAATAGTCAAATTAAAAGATGCTTAATATCTTCAGTCATTATGGAAATACAAATCAAAACTACAGTGAGATACGACACTGTAGGACTGTAGTAGTGTCCCAGTAGGATGGCTAAAATAAAAGACAGACAAAAACAAGCGCTAGTGAGAATGTGCGGTAACTGGAATCCTTATACATTGCTTGTGGATTATAAAATGGTGCAGCCATTTGGGAAAACATCCAGTATTAAACACAGATTTACCATATGACCAGTAATTCCACTCCTAGATATATACACAAAAGAACTGAAAACATATGTCTACACAACTCTGTACATAAATATTCATAATATCATTATTCGTAAGGGCCCTAAAGTGGAAACAACCCAAATGTCCATCAACTATGAAAGGATAATCAAAATGTGGTATTTGTATACAATGAAATACTATTTGACAATTAAAAAAAGAAAGGACTACTGAATTCTGGAAATAAGTATCGTCCTTATCAGTTGGAAATATGTAACCGTACTTACATTTAAAATGACATGATGTTTGAGATTTGTTTTAAAATACTCCAGTGTCTTCCTCCAAAAGTGAGAAGGAACAGAGAGAAAAAGAATAGCAGGCCGGGTGTGGTGGCTTACACCTGTAATCCTAGCACTCTGAGAGGCTGAGGCTGGAGGATAGCTTGAGGTCAGGAGTTCGAAACCAGCTGAGCAAGAGCAAGACCCTGTCTCTTACTAAAAAATAATAGAAAAAAAGTTAGCCGGACAACTAAAAATAGAAAAAATAAGCCCAGCATGGTGACACACCCCTGTAGTCCCAGCTACTAGGGAGGCTGAGGCAGGAGGATTACTTGAGCCCAGGAGTTTGAGGTTGCTGAGCTAGACTGACACCATGGTACTCTAGCCTAGGCAGTACAGCAAGACTCTGTCTCAAAAAAAGAAGAATAGCAACATGCAACGTATGTATAATTGTTGAAGCTGTGTGTGTATCCATGAAAGTTCATTATACTATTCCCTCTATTTTGTGCGTTTTTGAAATTTTCTATAATAAGAAGGAAAAAAATGTGAGGTTAAATCAGCCTAGCATTTGAATTGAGCCAGCTTACTTTAGAAGAGGATATTGGCTGCCCTTGCCTGCTTTTAGAGTGGTTTGCCTTTTGTCTTTATAAGAACTATACTTCAAACTTTTGACATGCATGCTAAGTGCTTAATAGTTCAGGAAATGAACTCAATGGCCTTGGATTATAGAGAATAGGAGTGATTTCTATTACTTTTTATAGCTGCATTTTAGATTTTACAAACCATAAAAAATGCACTGATATTAACTTAAGTTCCTCTCTCTAAGCCCAAACTTTTCTTCTGTGCTTGTTCCCACATAGTCTAGTCTCTTTTTGTAATCACCCATTTGGCAATACAGTGAATACTTCATTTTTTGTATATCTCAAGAAATTTATTTCTGCAATTTTTTTTCATACTAGGTTTGATCACTGAGTTTATGTAATTGAAGAAATTTTAGGACTCACTATGTTCACAGCTGCAAGCCTATTGCCACTAAGTTTCATGAGGGCAGGGATTTTTGTCTGTTTTATTCTCTGTTCCAAGAATAAATTCCTTGTGCACTCAAAAAATACTTAGGAATAAGTGAATGAATTCCATTTTGAACATTATAGTTAGTATATTTTCTAACATAATATAAGTAATCTGCTGAAACAAAAGCTACAGCAAGCATAATCAGTGCCTCACACATTGCCCAGCGCAGAATAGGTGCTCATTAGGTGTTTTGAGGGGAAAATAAATCCCTGGTCAGGATATCATTTTCTACAGATAGTACTATTGGGAGCCTATTGCCAAAACCATATTCTTTGAACCACCTGCTTCTGGTAATACATTCTTCCTTCTGACTCACTGGGCTCTAGTTCCAGCTGTGTTGATGCAGGAGTTATACTTGCAGTTACATCCCATCACCTTGGTTAGCATCTGACTGTTCCTTCAACTCATTAGGTACCTGTCTATAGATTATGTTTAATTCTTAGCTTGCATTGCTCTACTACAGTGAGCTCATCTCTCTCATTATCTACCTAGCTTCCCCAATTTTCTTCATCTTGAAAGCTTTAAGCCTCCAACTTTAAGAATGTCTGTGTGCTTGTGTGTACACATTTTTGGTAGGAAAAAGGAAACCATTTTTACAAATTCTTTTAGATTTATCTTTATCTCCTTTTTATTCTCAAATTTTATTTATTTTAAAGCTATGATATTTGATGCATACATGTTTAGGATAGTGATAGCTTTCTGTTGAATTATCTTATATAATGTCTCTAGTTATCTCTCATAATACATCTTACTTTAATATCTAACATTAACATAACCATAAAACTTTCCTTTTATTTTCATTTTAGTTGTTGTTTGCTTGGTATAATTTACTTAAATCACTTCAATCTATCTTTGTCTCCATATTTAAGGTATATTTCTTGTAAACAGCATATAGTTGTATTTCTCATAAACAGCATATAGGTTCATCTGGGTTTTTTAACCCAATTTGTCTTTTAATGTAATTACTGGTGTAGTTAGGTTTAACTGTCTTATTTGTTTTCTATTTGCCCACTCCGTTTTTGTTCCTTTACTCCTTTTTCCCACTTTAACTGGTGAATAGTCTTTATATCATCTGTATGTTTACCGTTCTGGAGCTGTTGATTCTTTCTTATAACTGTATACTTCCATATCAGACTATTTGCCTTTGAACTTGAAGAACATCCACGGTATAGTCATCACATTAAATACCCTTTAGTATTATTTGTAGATTAATTCTGTGTAACAAATTATGAGTTCTTTTAGTTGTTTGAGAGCATCTTTACTTCACATTCCTTTTCCTTTTATTTATTTATTTGAGAAAGAGTCTTACTCTGTTGCCCTGGCAAGTGCCATGGCATCAGCCTAGCTCACAGCAACCTCAAACTCCTGGGCTCAAGCAATTCTCCTGCCTCAGCCTCTCGAGTAGCTGGGACACATGTCACCATGCCCTGCTAATTTTTTCTATTTTTAGTAGAGATGGGGTCTCACTCTTGCTCAGGCTGGTCTCAGCTTGCTCCTGAGCTCAAGCTATTCTCCCCCTCAGCCTCCCAGAGTGTTAGGATTACAGGTGTGAGCCACTGAGCCCAGCTCACATTCCTTTTTAAAGGGCATTCATTCTCCCTGGGTATAAAATTTTAAGTTGACTTAACTTCTTTTTCCTTTAGAACTTTTAAAGATTTTATTACGTTGTCCTTTGTCTTGATCAATTTTTCTTGAGAGGCCAATATTCAGTCTTGTTGTTTCCCTGAAAGTAGGGTGTCTTTTTTCCAGTGGCTGCTTTTAAGATATTCTCGTTATCTTTGCTTTTCATCTATTTGACTGAGATGTACATAGTTTGATTTTCTTTTTTTCTTTTTTTGCCATTCTTCCAGAAAAGCATGGTTTTCTTTTTATTTATCTTGCCTGAGTGGATATGTTTCCTCAGATTTAGAAAATTATTTGCTATTATTTTTTCAAATAATGGCTTTCTTTTCCATTGTCCCTTTTTTCCCCTGTGGAAGCCTAATTACATGCACCTTAGATTATCTGACCTTGTCCCAAATATATATTACATTCTGTTTGGGCTTTTCTTTTCTTTTCTTCCTTCCTTCCTTTCCTTCCTTTCCTTCTTTTCCTCACTTTCCTTTCTTTCCTTATTTCCTTCTTCTTCCTTTCTTCCCTTTCTTCTTTCTTTATTTTTTTTAACAGACAAGGTCTGTCTATGTTGCCCAGGTTGGTCTCAAAGTCCTGGCCTCAAGTGATCCTCCTATCTTGACCTCCCACAGTTCTGGGATTACAAGTGTGAGTCACTACACCTGGCTTGTTTTGGGTTTCCTATTTATTTTTCTCTCTGTGCTTTATTTTGAACATTTATTATTGACCTGTCTACTGGCTCATTACTCCTGTCTGCTACTGTGTCCAATCTGTTGAGTTTTTATTCACTCATCCTGTGAGTTCTTAGTCTCAGAAATCATTTTTGGAAGTTCTGAAAAGTTTTTTGGATTTTTTTCCCACAAATTCTAATTCTCAGTTGAAACATTACATTTTTCCATCCAGTTTGTATTTTTCTATTTTTTAATTTATTAATCACAGTTATTTTGAAGTCCTTGTCTGCTGAATCAAATATCTGGATCATCTCTCACCTGTGTCTAGTCACTGTTTCATCTAATTGGTCACTTTTTACAGCTTTTTGGGATATTTAGTAACTTAATTGTGTACTAGACATAGTAAATGATAGGTTACAGAGGCTCTGGATTATGTTACATTTTTTCATTTTCCATTTCCTGACATATGGATTGTGTTTAGTGTTCTAAAGGGTGTTTAATTTTGTTCTGATAACTAAATTATTAGATGGTCACTTTGTTTCTCTTAAGACCTGGTTTAGGCTTCTTGGGGTCAATCTATTAATATTTCAGCTTTCCCCTTACTCCTACACTGTAGTCAGTAATCTTGTGGGTGGCATTTCTGGAGTCCTAACGAAATGTGTTGTATGTTCACCTATGCCTTCTACTCTAACTTGACCCTCAATCCAACATCTCCCCTGTACTGTTTAATATCTGGCATCTCTGCTCTAATTCAGTTCTCAGCTTCCCAACAGGTACTTTGTTCCAAGCTCAGTATTTCACCCTTCACTCTGCAGAACATGGGATTAGCTAAAGATCTAAGGGCAATTTCCGAGCAGATTTCTGGGTTCTCTCCCTGATGTTCCCCCATCACTGCCACCCTCTCTCCAAATCCCAGGCTCCTTAGGAGCATCAAAATCTGATTTCTGCCTCATCCCTCTATGACAACATTGCTCCTTCCTTGAGTTCCTGTGTTGATTTCTCTCAGATCCTAATCACAGTTATTTTGTTCTATTTTTCTTGTTGTTTATGACAGGAAGGTAAGTATGATACCATTCACTTTGTCATGGTCAGAATTGGAAGTCAGCATTTTGCTATCTTCATTTTAGTTACATTTCTTTAGATACTTATTTTAAAAGGCAAAATGTATGGATTATTTTGATTTTTGTTTCAAGTTTACTTCATGGTAATTTTGTTATTCAGTAATATTTCCCAACTTGTGGACCTTGAGCACCTTTATCATTTAGATAGAAAATGATTATCTGGTTTTTGGCAGCATCTTTGTTAATATGTAAATGTTACGATTGGCTTAGTGAGCTTTGGTGCTCACTCGGTTAAGAGATAGTTTGTTTGATATTCACTTGGTTTGAAATTTGTCTGATATTGAAAATCTGCTCTAGTTTGACCCTACTTTCCTGATAAGAATGGTTCTAGCAACAGATCAGTCTTGGCAAAACTGATCTGCTATCGTGAGTGACTCCTGAAATGACAGCCAATAGAGTTTAATTCCTTTGCCCTTAAATTCTCCTGTGAAAATTCAGCCACTTCAGGGAAAGAATAGCAGAGTAGGCTGTATTAGTCATTCACACCCCTGTGAGAACAGTGTGTCAGATCTCTTCATGTAGAATTGGGTTTAATAACAGATGGGGAGAGGACTCCTTGGTGTCTGAGGCGGTGAACAGGCCATACAAGGCAGGACAGTGTACATAAAATGGAAGGGACAGTAAAGATAAACCTGATCATCGTTTTAATCCTCCCCAAAGAGTTAGACTCCTTCAGTTTTATATCTTTTCTCTCAAGAAGTTCTTAGTGCAGGGTGATAGGTACTGTAATAAGAGAGCAAAGTAACAAATGATACCAGTAGGCTTGATTGTATCAAGTAAGATCTAAAATGATAAAGACAGATTGATAGGACACCAGAAATCGGTGAGGTTGGTTTCTTCCTGGGGGGGATCTTGGATGGCTGCTGGTTGTGTATGGGAAGGAAAGCTGTTGTATATTCTCTTTTCTTTCCAATCTTAAACCATATGAATATGTTACTCAAAAAAAGAAAAAAAATGACCAAGCACATGCATTTACTTTTGATCCCTCCTGAAACATCCTAAAATGACGGGCATTTTTAAAACCCTTACGGACAATGAGAATAGGAGAGCAAACAATAGCAACAAAAGATTTGGAGTCTGGAAAGATAGATAAGAAAATTAAATTCTAAGCCAACCAGTGGAGGAAGCCAGTGTTTCCCACAGAGCCCCCCAAAGACTTGGAACTGGGGACCATAGATGCACCTGAATATGGGAGGTAAATATGGGACTTACACAGGAGAGTTGGTGGAAATTCTTAAGAAGCAATTAGATCCCCAGCTCCCCATCTTAGGTTTGCACAGATGGACAACTGCCCTCTACTACTGCAGTTAGGGAACTGAAGTTTACTTCCTGGTGAGGGTAATGCAGGTTTTCTAGACTTGGGCACACCAGCCAGAGTTGAAAGTAACATGTATAGCACTGAAAACATGGGCTTAAATCAATTTTTGCATACCCAGTACAAAGGCTTCTGAGCCTCTCCCCACACCAGGATCTAACAACACAGGTGATCAGGCTCAGATACCTTCCAGGCAGGAGAGTGGACGACCTGCTCCAGTGAGGCTGACCAGCCCCAAAAGCGAAGTCGTCAGGGGCTCTCTGACATGACAGCCAGCCAGATGATCCTATAGTGAAGTCCATGGTGGACTTCAGACAGCTTTTGAAAGTACCTTCTCCTTAAGTAGGAATAGAAACCAAGTATTGCCAGATGTCTAATTCAAAAGAGACTAAACTAAATTTGAAGAAAAAGACTATGCAAGGAGATGAAAATTTTATATACTCAAAAAAACTATCATGTTGTCAGGAATAACATGTTATATACGTATGTTTTGTCTTTCAGTAAAAGAGATATAATATTCATGGAACAAGACCAAAATGCTATGAGAGGATATTCAAATAATTAAAAAGTACTCTTACAAATTAAAAATATAAGAAGTTTAAAGTTCAGTAGAGGATTGGACAGTGAAATTTAGAATGTCATCCAGAAACTAAGCACAAAGATAAAGAAATGAAAACTTGAACACATTAGTAGATCGGGCTAGGAGCACAACATCTAAATAATAGAGTTTACAGAGGGAAAAAAAAGAGAACATGAGAGAAAACAGACCAGAAAGAATAAAGAATTAAAGAACATTACCCAGAGTTTAGAGAAATAAGTGTCTAGATTAAAAGTGTCTATCACCTGTCCAGAACAGTGGATGAACATAGACCAACACCAAGGATCATCATAGTGAATTTCTGAATGGAAGGAACAAAAAAAGACTTATAGGTTAAAGAAAAAAATAGGTCATAAACAAAGAATCAAAAAGCAGGATTATTTTGGACTTCTTAGTGATGACATTGGAAACCAGAAATCATAGGAACAATGATTTCAAACCATGAAGGAAAATTATTTAATATTTCTAATCTACAATTCTGTATCTAACCATACCATTAATTGAGTATGGAGGTAGACTAAGGATATTTTCAGATACACCAGATCTCACAAAATTTACCTTCCATTCACCCCATTCAAACCAATGAAGGATGAACACCAGAGAAATAAGAGTAAAGCAAGAGAGAGGAAGACATGAAATACAGGAAATGGGGGGTCCCACACAGGAGAGATTCAAGGAATCCTCAGATTAATAGTGATGGGGTAGCACTTGGACCTGAAGCACTGAAAGTGGTCAGAACAGATGGGGTCAGGAGGTCAGAAGGCTCCAGGACAGCTTTTGTTAAGAAGATGAAATGCTTGTGAATACATACTGTATCTGAAGAGGCATTTGGAGATTTATGCAATTGGCAGAGAGTTTGGGATTAAATTATTGATAAGTGCATAGAAACAAAGTAAAAAAAATTATAAAAAAAAGATAGTCATTAATTCCAGTGGAAAAAATGTTGTACAGGAAAGAAAAAGTAATCCTAGTATATTACACAGCTCACCTACATATAGCAATGAGTTAGATAGTCATAGTAATGTCAACACTGGACATTGATCTAACCAAAATTATAATATAATTATGTGAAAAGGAGGAAAGACAGGAAGGTAAGTGTTTGCTATTGTGGGGGTAAGGGAACACAGCAGCCCAAGAGCTAAATCCCTGTTTACCAAACCAAAATGGGGAATATATATCATGTCTAAACCTGAAAAAAATCAAAAAGGCAAGAGGTAGCGATATAGACACATTGTTTTAACATATAGAGGTAAATAATTTAAAAGTACCAAGTAAGTCTCTATGGAGCATTGAAGGTGGGGGCCTGCTGATTTTCCTAACAAGTTTTGGAATTATTTGGCTTTTAAACTATGCTTATATATAACTTTACTTAAATGAAAACGTCTTTAAAAGAACAAAACAAAACAAAAAAAGCAATATGAGAATGGGCAAGCTGGGTTTTTAAGGATGAGTAGGAGATCTGTAGGCCTAGGGAATGGAAGGATGTGCTTATAGGTAGACAGAACCAAGACTAGCTGTAAGCTGGGTAGAGCCTGGCTCTAAGAAGCTTGAGATGTGGGATGTAGTCACACTGAGTTAATGGGCTTTTCTCCCTTCAATGTCTATGTTGTCTAGAATTTAAGACATGTACGTTTTTTTTACTGATAAAATTATAACCTGTTACTATGGTTAGTGTTCTGAAATAACATTATTTTTTGATTTCAAAGAGAGGAAAATGAGCTGGCAGTGAAATGACCATTGCAGTAAAGTTTGCAGAAAAGGCAGTATCCTTTACAAGTTCTTAACTCAGACTTCAGAAGAGTCTTCTCACCACCACTCCCAGCCCTCAAGAGTCCTTGCAAGTCATTGACACCACAGGAAATGGAAATTTGTCCAAGAAATAGGGAAATTCAGGTATCTACAGATCCCCAAGCCCTAGGGCCAGAAAAAGGACTTAGCAGACATTTGTGTGCCCTAGAGATAAAGGGATGGAAGTTTTGGCAAGTGCTTAGGTGGCTAAGTGCTAGTTATAGGTCTTTTATAACCTTGTCACTTCCAACTGCCATCTGGAGGTATTCAGAGAGCTGGAAGATACCTGGTGAGGTGGTAAAATCTGGAGTTGATGCCTGGCTCTACTATCTTTGTGTCTTAAACAAAAGTCACCTAACCCCTTTGAGAGTAAGATAGGGTCAATCATAATCACAGGGAGAGTATAGGTATCAGGTAAAATAATTTATATGGGAATGCTTTGTAAATAGAAAATTCCTTTACAGATCTTGGTTTTAGTTGGTGAGTTTCCATATGTTTGAGTTGGTCTTTCTACAAATGTACCTTGGTTTTAGTTGGTGAGTTTCCATATGTTTTGAGTTGGTCTTTCTACAAATGTACCTTCTTTCTCTGGTGTGTTTATTATTATTGAGTCTATGTTGGTTTGTGTATTAATTAAGGTCTAGGCTAAGGTACTATAACAGACCCCAAAATATAGTAGCTCAAACATGGTAGAAATTTTTTTCTCCCTCATGTAACAGTGTATAGCTGTGCCATCCAATATGGTACCATTAGGCATATGTGGCTGTTTAAGTTTAAATCAATTAAAGTTAAATAAAATAAAAAGCTCAGTTCTTCAGTTGTACTGGCCACCTTTCAAGTGCTCAGTGGTCACTTGGCTAGAGGCTACTGTATTGGACAGCACACAGAGAGTATTTCCATCATCACAGAAAGTGCTGTATGGTAGCCCTGATCGGGAGGAGTGGTCCAGAACTTGACGGGGGTTCTGCTCCACAAGGTCATCCACAGCCCTGAGTTCCTTAAATATTACTGTTCTGCCATTCCCAAGGTAAGGATTCATAGCAGTTTTTGTGCCATGGATCCCTTTGGTAGTATGACAAAGCCCATGGGCCACTTCACAGAGTAATGTTTTTAAATGTGTGAGATATTATAAAACACATAGCATTACACAGGAAATCATGTTGAAATACAATTATCAAAGTATTTTTTTAAATCTAAAATTTGTGACAGTAATATGTGCTTTATTAATACTTCAAATAATGTTCTAGTGGCAATTCTAAGGGCTATTATAATTTCAAAGTAGTGATGAGTATTTGTGACGTTTCAAAATAATCCGTAACAAGTATATCTGTAATTTCTGTTGGTGACAGAGTCATGAACACTGCTAATACTACTGTGATTTGTTCCCTCCATTATAACCTAAAGAAATGCTAAATTTCAGATAAAGGTTAATGAAAATAAAGTTACAAGTTTTTCCCATCCAAGTTTACAGACCAGTGAATTCTATTCATGGACCTCTTGGGGTTAAGAAGCCCTGGTGGGTGTTGTCAAAGCTGGCTCAGCAATTCCAATCCACACGCTCCAGATGTGGGAAGGAGAAAAGAGAGGAAGTGGAGGGCAAGTATTTCTCCTTTAAAGGACTCTCCCTGGAAGTTACTCACATCCCATTGGACAACAGTTTGTTGCATGGCCACATAGAGTGTGAAGCACTCTGGGAAACGTAGTCTGTAGTTGGGCAGCCTCGTACCTTGCTGGTAAAACAAACAACACTGGGGGAGTTTTATCAGTTAAAGGAAGAAGGAAGCACAGCTATTAAGATAAATAGCAGTCTCTACCACAGCTTGGTTCATCACTATGGAATTGAAACAGAAAGTGTATTTTCAAAAATGTGCTGTTTACTGACACTTTGCACACCTTCAGGTCTACAGCAGATATCAACAGGAAGTTTCACTCTTCTTAGCTGTGGACAGGCCCCCGTGCTGGTGCCAGCCAGTTCCTGAGGCACACAGTGCTTAAGGGATATAGCATATTTTGAACTAATAATTCCCCAATTCTTTGCCTGTAGTCACTGGCAACATTTATTAGCGTAGAGCCAACATTTTCATAAAGTGCGTTTGTCCCTTGCTTAAAGCAAACTCGGTATGCCGTGATGTACACTTATGGAACTAGTAACAAATCAGGTCTCTGCTCCTGCTTCTGCTGGCCAGTATTCTGTGTGCAAGAGAGCATGGGTGGAGGGACACAGACTTTCTCCAAACAAACGGATCCCTTGAGCAAATGCCCTTTAAAGTTTAAAATAACACCCTACCCCCAATTGTATAGGCCTTTAACTTTTCAGAGAGCTTTAAGTACCTTAACTCTTCTTATTTTATTAAAGCACCCAGGTCATGGGTGGTTAGTTTTTTTCTTTCCAAGTTAGTTAAATAAACATGGCCACTGCTTTTAGCTTACAAACCTAGGGTTTGAAAAGCAGTACTTAGAGGCCAGCTTGATTGGCTGCTGCTGGCAGGAGGGAGGCAGAGCTGTTCCAAACCCAGATAGCACTTAAAGGGCCAGGCGAGCCCTTGTGCATGCACGTTTGTCTAAATCGAGGGAGACGTGTTTTCTGATGCAACATGAATGTTCAGTGTCGTTTTCTTTGAAGTGCCAGATTGTGGGCTCTTGAGGGGCAGACAGCAGGGTCTCCATAGCCCCCACAAAGCCTGCTGCAACTCCTTTGTCACAGGCATAGACATGTTTGCTGACAAATTGTTTCTATTTTATGAACATTTATAATGGCCTTTTAAGTAAATGACATTTTAAAGTTTTCTGAATTAAGGGTGATTTTTATTTAGTCTCAGAGTCACAGTTGTTTGTTGGTTTGTTTTGTTTTGGGGGCCACCCCTCCCCAAATCCATCTTTAATTTTAAAATGTGATTCACTAGGAAAATATGATTCTGTTAATTGAATTCATTTGAGAGCCAACTTTTCAGGAACTTATTTCTGCCAAGTGAGATCCTCTTGTAAGTATCATTTAGTGCCAGCACTCCAGTGTTTCCTGACTCAGTTGCTCCAGTGGTGTTTCATATGTCTTCCCATAAAGCAGACAGCCAGCACCCCATACTTGTGAGGATTATTTACTGGGTCTTGTGATTCAGCCCAGGATCCTGATGGTGATCTTGGACAGATGATATAAATAGACTAGGATTTGCCAATGGCTATTTTTATAAGGGAAGCTTTCTAAGTTGATTTCTTTGAACCCAGAACGACTTCCTCCCTCTGGCTTTCCCTGTTTTCCTCCACCACCAGGGAGATCCTTTCTTAATTCTGCCTGCCTGTCTTCTGCCCCTCCTCCAGCCAGCTGGTGTCTGCAGAAATTACAAGGAAGGTACGTGCCTGACACAGAGTTGCCTGAAATTGTATATCTTCACCCCCTTTCAGGATCATCTTTCTCTCATCCGGCCCAACAATGGCACCTTCCCTGCCCCTCAGGCCACGGAGCTCAGGGGCTGGCTGCCTGGTCTGCAATAGATCTGCACCAGCTCTCAAGAGGAACAATTCTCTGCATTCATACTTGAACCCATGTCTTATAATATTAACTCTTGTTTGTAAGTTTGCCCCTGCACCAAGTTAAAAAAAAAATCTTAAGTAGCGTTACTGCTGCTAAACCAAAGGGCCTCATTTGAACCCTCCTCCTCTTCCTGCCCACCCCCAGTGATATGGACGCTGGGTTGCCTGGTCAGGCCTTCTGGAAGGATGTCCCGTCCCACCCCATCTCCAAAGCTGTCCCTTCCGTCTTTGTGCCACACTCCTCCCTGCTCACATCCACCAGGATAACTCTGCTGTCAGGCGAGCCTTGCCTTGGAGGGCTGCCCTTTCCCCAGGTTCTCATGCTGAAGACAGCGCACACTCAACGTGAAACAAAAAGTGATTCTACTCTCTTTTTCACCTAGTGTTTTTGGCCAAAGCTATTTTTGGTAGTCAGACCTCTAGGCTTGGGGGTAGAATTGATAGCTGAAATTGTAAATGTTTAAATTGTCAGCGATGTGCCGTTTGGAGGCTCAGCACCCCTGGATAATTTGCCAGCATCTGTGGCTTCACCCACCCAGTGGCCTTGAGTGTTTCCTTAACTTTACAGCTGGCCTGCCTCTCAGAGGATGCGCCCAGCCTGAATGTGAGAGCCTGTCTCACTTCCTGGACCAAATACTGGAAGGAAGACTGTTTTCATTCCACTCCAGGGCCAGGGACCCCAGAACCTGTGCTGCAGCCTGAGCAAGGAGACCATGAAACCAGGCCACCAGTGATGGACATCCATGCTCTGAGCTGTGGTTCTGCCTTTGCACGGGATTAATGCTGTATCTCAGAGTAACTATGAAGATCCAATGAGATAACGTATTAGCAGTTGAAATGCCTTATGAAAGGCAGAGAGCATGAGACAAGAATAAAAATAGTAGCTGCCATTTTATGAGCATCTACTGGGTATAAGGCACTATGTTCAGTGTTTCACGTGAACTGTCTCATCTAGTCCTGATAACTCTTTAAAATATTAGTATTGCCTGTTTTATAAGTAAGGAAAGTCAGCCTCAGAAAGATGAAATAATTGTCCCAGGGCAACAAACCTAGAGAAAATGTGTAAGATGGGCCCTTTTCTTCAAAGGGTGTATGTACAGTCAATATTTGAGTCGGGGCCAGGTGTGGTGGTGCACGCCTGTAATCCCAGCACTTTGGGAAGCCAAGGCAGGAGGATCACTTGAGCCCAGGAGTTCAAGGTTACAGTGAGCTGTGATTGTACCACTGCACTCCAGCCTGGGTGACAGTGAGACCCTGAGTTTATTTAAAAAAAAAATTGAGTCTGGCCAATGTGACTTTCAGGCCCACATTCTCATCTGTTAAGTAGATTTTTCCCTTCTCATTTCAGCATTTTTAAGAGAAAAATAATTAACTTTGGAAATGGGCCTTTGCAATTCATTTTCTTGGGATACCTATTTGACCTTCTGTTTTCAGATCAGTAGGAAATTTCCTGTGCTCAGGCTTCATTCTCCTCTGCAGGAGGAAATTGGCGATTTTCCTACTGGGAGAGGGCGACATGAAATGTGGCTGGCTATTCCAGGAAACGCAGCCCACTCTTGTTACCTGCACTGAACTGCCGCATGCACTGACTAACATTAGCCAGCTCAACGGTGATTCTGTCTGTCGAGTAAGCCACTAGCTGTTAAGATGACTCGGGTTCGGAAAGTGGTCGCTGCATTTCTGTTTCTGTTGTTGACGGTGGCCTGACACATGTAGGGCATTTAGATGAGCTCTGCTTTCAAGAGCCTTCAGGCACGTGTGAGTTAATCAAGCCCCTGGCTTAGCACATTGCTACCCGCAAGGAGAATTAAAAATAGAAGGCTTGGTTCCTGTGAAGAACCATGATCCTGTTTGAAAAGACCACACAGCATCGTGACTGATTATTACATGTATATTTCACAGTATAGTATTAAGTGCATCAACGAAGAGAATTCAGAGAAGGGAGAGGTTAATGTGAGCTTTGGGAAAGCCTTCATGAAAGAGAAGAATTTGATCTGGGCACTGGCGTATATGAGGAGAATGGAGAGAAAGAGAAGAATGTTCCAAATAAGAAAAACAGCCAAGTATATCTGGTCCAGGTTTTAAAATACTCTGTTCCTGAGAGGATTTGATATGGATTGAATTTTAGTTTTAATTCAAGAAAAGGTACATGATAGCGCGTGCCAGTCTTCAGTGTGATGAAGTCTTAACTGAGAGGGCGCGCTGGCAACTCTCCTCAGTGTGTCTGGACTGTGTGTTTACAAGACACTGCGCCAGTGACAGTGTGAGAATCAGAAGTGAGTGTGAAGTGGTGGGGTTATACAGCCATATGGATCTGTTAAGACTCATATGCAAGGGAAAAAGTCAGTTTTACCATATGTAAATTTTAAAAATAATTTTTTAAGTGTGTAAGATGGGCCTTCTTGCTCAAAGAGGATATTTACAGTTGAATGGGGGAATAAGAGAGTAAATTGTCTTGCCTGGCTAATGATGGCTCTAAACCACAAGAGAAGTTGAAAAAAAAAGTGCTGTGGTGGCTTGAAGGCAGTATAGGACACTGCTGGCTGCAGGACGCCTTGACTGCTTTGATGGTCAGGTAGGACGTGCAGCAGGATCATGAAGTGTGGAAGGACAAGACAAAGGCACGGGAGCAGGAAGTGTGTTTTGGGAACAGCTCACAATCCCTTTTTTTCTCCCCCTAACACAGCACGTAGTTCCCAAGCTAATGTTTTGTTGAGCACCAACTCTGTGCCAACCACGCCGTTAGGTTCTGGGGATTCAGAAGTGAAAAGAGTACATCTCCACCTCACCAAAGAAGATATACTGTTAGCAAATAAGCACATGAAAAGATGTTCAACATCATATGTCATTAGGGAAGTACAAATTAAAACAACAATGAAATAGTAATACCGCTGTACAGCTATTGAATGGCCAAAGTCTAAAACACTGACACCAGATGTGGGCAAGGCTGTGGAGCAACAGGAACTCTCATTCACTGCTGGTGGGAATGCAAAATGGTGCAGCCACTTTGGAAGACAGTTTGGCAGTTTCTTACACAACTACACATACTCTTACCATACAATCCAGAAGGTGCACTCCTTGAGACTTACTATTCAAATGAGTTGAAAACTAACGTCCACTTAAAAACCTGCACTTGATATTTATAGCAGGCTTATTCATAATTGGCAAAACTCAGAAGCAACCAAGATTTCCTTCAGTAGGTGAATGGATAAACTATGGTACCTCCAGGCAATGAAATATCATTCCACAATAAAAAGAAATGAGCTATCAAGCCATGAAAAGACATGGAGAAACTTTAAATGGAAGTTTTCACTTTACTAAGTGAAAGAAGCCAATCTGAAAAAAAGCTACATACTATATAATTCCAACAATATGACATTCCCAGCCGGGCGCGGTGGCTCAGGCCTGTAATCCTAGCATTCTGGGAGGCCGGGGCGGGAGGATCGCTCGAGGTTAGGAGTTCAAGACCAGCCTGAGCAAGAGAGAGACCCTGTCTCTACTAAAAATAGAAAGAAATTAGCTGGATAACTAAAAATCTATACAGAAAAAATTAGCCGGGCATGGTGACACATGCCTGTAGTCCCAGCTACTTGGGAGGCTGAGGCAGGAGGATCGCTTGAGCCCAGGAGTTTGAGGTTGCTGTGAGCTAGACTGACACCATGGCACTCTAGTCAGGGCAACAGAGTGAGACTCTGTCTCAAAAAAAAAAAAAAGGACATTCGTATTAGGGAAAATTATGGAGACAGTAAAAAGATCAGTTGTTGCCCAGGGTTGGTGTAAGGAGGGATGAAAAGACAGAGCACAGAGGACTTTTAGGGCAGTGAATTAAAAAAAAAAAAGAAAGAAAGACTTGGTCCCTGTCCTTAAGGATCTCTGATCCAGCTTGCGGGGGACAGCCACACAGGCCTGCTGAGATGGAGGACATCCAAGTTATGGGGGACCACCTGGCCCTGGGAGTTTCACTAGAGGTTTTTGAGAGGAAGAGGCACATCTGAGGTATGGCTGGAAGGAGAAAGAAAGGAGGAAGAACATTCCAAGCCACAGAAATGACATGTGGAAGGGACCAGAGGTGAGAGGAGGAGAAACCGGCTGTGACTTGGAAGCAGCTGAGCAGAGCTGGAGAGGGCCAGGCAGTGAGGCTGGGCTTTGCCAGCTGCACAAGGACACTGCACATCAAGAGCCACTGGGGCCTGGGGGAAGCAGAGCGTTTGAGCAGGGTGGCATGATCACATTCCTGCTTCAGAAAGGTGGCCACAGCGTGGAGGTTGGATCGGGGATGATCAGGCTGGCTCAAGGAGTCCTGGCCAGAGAAGGCAGTGGTCTGGCAGAGAGCAGATTGGAAGTAGCGGATGAGTCGGAGCACTGTTGAGAAGATAGGATCCACAGGTCAGTGATTGGTGGATGGTGGTGGGTGGGGGAGAAAAAAGGGACCATGGTGTTTCCCTCGATGGCTCCGTGGGGGAGCATTCACAAAGAAAATGACATGTCGCTGGAAGAGGAAGAGTAGGAAAAGAGAAATAAAGCTAGAAGGTTGATTAGAACCCTGCTGTGAGGATATTAAATGCCAAGGTTAAGACTTTGTATTGAAAACCCCAGGCAGGCACAATCTTATTGCAAATCGCCGTTTGTTACACTCCCTCCTTGCTACATCAGGCTCTGACCAGAACCTGGGAATTGTTAGATTCTAAAATAAACATTTGACAGCCTTTGCATTCCCAAAGTGGCCCGTATTCAAACTGACAATTGGGCTTATTGAAGTATAGAGAAAAACTTGATAAGAGCTGAAAAGCCAATATAGTTAATTAAGAGAATAACTTTCATTGAATTTTAACGATTATTTCTTAAAGTATTGGATTTAAATGGTAAGGTAAACAATAGACTCAATCTTAATCTCTTTTGGCCCAGTTTCTCAGCTGGCAAATGAAGGAAAAAGACCTGTTGATCTGAGACTTCCCTTCCAGCTCTGCAATTCTAGCCTAATATAATTTTTCATCAAGATTTTTTTTAAAAAAAACCCTACTTATATAAGTAAATAGAATACAGGACTGCCCCTTATTGAGCTTCAGACTTTTTTTATCCCAGATTTTAATTTTGAAACTCTAATTTGCCAGATATCCCAGAATGCAAATCCCCTGGCCAGTAAGCTGTTATTATTTGAAAATACTATAGCCTCTGAAGCTCTGACTTTGTCCTTTTTTTTTTTTTTTTTTTTTTTTGAGACAGAGTGTCACTCTGTTGCCCGGGCTAGAGTGAGTGCCGTGGCGTCAGCTTAGCTCACAGCAACCTCAAACTCCTGGGCTCAAGCAATCCTCCTGCCTCAGCCTCCCAAGTAGCTGGGACTACAGGCATGCACCACCATGCCCGGCTAATTTTTTCTATATATATCTTTAGTTGGCCAATTAATTTCTTTCTTTCTATTTATAGTAGAGACGGGGTCTCACTCTTGCTCAGGCTGGTTTTGAACTCCTGACCTTGAGCGATCCACCCGCCTTAGCCTCCTAGAGTGCTAGGATTACAGGCGTGAGCCACTGCGCCTGGCTCTAACTTTGTCTTAAAAAAAGAAAAAAAAAAAATTTTTTTTTTTCAGCCAGCAAAAGAAATAAAATTTCAGGTTTACAGCAATGAATTTCCTGATACTAAGAAAAACTAACAGCTATCTTGTGCCATATAAGGCACCTGGGTACTATTATAATCCCCATTTTAATGATGAGGAAATAAATAGATGAAGGCAGTTTTTTCAGAACCTGTATTTCCTTGGTAGTAGAATATTTCTGGGTAGTGAATCTTACTCAGATTTTGTTCTGATGCTATTCTTAGAACTGACTTAAACAAGAATGTCTGAAAAGCCACTATCTTCCTTTGTTTATTTACTCAGTAAACAAGTGGAGATGATACATCTACTTCCCTCGTATTTTGAGGGATATTTTGAGGATTAAAGAGCTATAATCCATATAAAGCTTTTGGCTTATAGCTTGTTAGTACTTGCTAGCCAGTAGCTGTTTTGACTACTAATAGTGGCTGCTTTGAGGCCAGGAGTTCGAGACCAGTCTGGGTGCCATAGTGAGACCCCACAGTCTCTACAAAAATAGAAAAATTAGCCGGGCATAGTGGCATACACCTGTAGTCCCAGCTACTCAGGAGGCTGAGGTAGGAGGATCTTTTGAGCCCAGGAGTTCAAGGCTACAGTGAGCTATGATTGCACTACTGCACTCCAGCCTGGGAGACACCAAGAAAAGATCCTGTCTCTAAAAAAGAATAATGATAATAATAATAATGGCTGCTATGCCAGGCACCATACCAAACAGGCTGAGGACACAGGGATGCAGAAGACACTGTACTAGCACAGGAGGGGCTCACAGACGGCAGAGGAAATGGCCCCAGAGCAAACAACAAGCACCTGGTGAAGCAGGGTCTCTGCGCATACACTCCACGCTTCTGAGCTTGCCCTGGGTCTCGTAGCAGCCGTGTGACCACGTGACAGACTTGGTCACGGGCCTCGTTCTGTGGGCCTGGGTGTTGGCTTAGCAGTAACCAACAATGTGTTTGGGAAGTGATTTTTCCCTCATTAAAACATCAGCATTTAATAATGATAACAAAATGTAAGTCAGCATTTAGTAGGAAGCCACACCTTCCTCTGCCTCACATCGTTCCCGTGTTCATCCTTGAGAAGCAGGCCAGCTGGTTGTGAGTCCTCTGCACAGGGCCAACATTTTGCAGACAAACGAGCATTTCGTGGCACTTAAGGCTGCCGTGTTAGCGTAACAGGGGTAGCCATTGCTCCAGGACACATGTGGGGACTTGTGAGGGAGAATAGCAAAGTGGACACGTATAACCTGTCCAGTTCCCTGTTTCGCTTCCCGCGATGTGGGCACGATGGTAAAAATGCCTGCCTCCTGGCAGTGGCGGAATCAATCCCCACAGGTGATAGACCATGAGCTAATAGACGTGAAGCATTTACGATCTGCAGGGTGCTGAGCAGAAGTCAGTTGCGCTTAGTAATTGTGAGCTGGGAAGGCGCGCACCACGCAGAGCGACGAAGGTGAGCGCAGCCTGTGTGTGCTAGCTGCTGACAAGGACTAGAGGAAAGCAGAGTGTGGCTGGGGCTGGCACGGGAAAGGGTGGCTAAGAGAAGCGTCACAGAAGGTGACTCATGAACCTAGGGTTAGAGACGCACGTGGCGGGAGAGAAGAACAGGCGGACATTCCGGGGGGGTGGGAAAGGCTCGCAGACTGGCAGGGCAGGGACAAGGAGCAAGCTGAATGAGGGACACTGAAGACTCATGACACGAGACTGCAACCAGACTGTCCCTTTCTAGCCTGCTGTCAGGGCCTGCGGCGGGTCAGCGCTGCCCGGCCATCCCAGCAAGCTTCGTGGGCAATTTCCCAGACGTTTAGTGACTCTGGATTGCTGCTGACAACAGTAACAAAGTGGGCGAAACGCCTGAGTGCCTGCTGGTATTGCACAAACCCTTCGTGTCGTTAGTCTTCACCACTGCCCTATGAGGTGGCCACCATCGTTATCCTCATTTTGTAGAGAGGGACACTGGGGGACAGAGAGCGTAAGTGACCAAGCCAGGGTTCCCTTTCAGATCAGTTCATTCCCAGAACTCAAGCTCTTGACCCAGCACTACAAGGTTAGTCTTGGGAGGAGGAGATGTTTATGCCTCTCGATGCCGCCCTTCGGCTGCCTTCTCTCTGGGGGTGTGGCTGTGGGAGAGTTGAGCCACCACAGCAAAGACTGGCACAGCTCTCTGATGGAGTGTCAAGGAACCGTGCCTTCCTAAAGCCAAGAGTCATGTATTTGTGGAACTTCCCACCCTTTTGTACCTTCTCTCCTTTCTCCTAAACTGAAGGTTTACAGTAATTCGGACGACGGTTCTGTGCTTGCTGAGAGACACGGGGGATTCCTGAATAAGCTCATGGTTTATTAATCAGACGAGCAGATGAGCCTCGACATTCATGGCTCTGCAGCTGGCGAGTGAATCACCAGGGCTTGGGCAGGGCCACGGAGACGCTCCCCCTGTGAGAAGCTGCACCCAGCTGGGGAGGGCCTGGACCAGGAGTCGTGCCCCAAGGCAACAGGCGTAATTATTCATGGAATTTAGACTAAAATTCTAGTACTCATTTATATCAAAATGGCGCACCCAAGTTTAAGAGCCGTTAGTGGGCAATTCCATATGACTATGAATAATCAGTTCACACAAACCCCGACCTTCAGACCCACCAGCTAACTGCTCACTGTGTGCTGTTCCTAAGCCCAGGCTGCGGGGAGCCTGTGGCTGTAGGCAGGCTGTGAACGTGCAGGCTGTTTTGATTCAGTGTTTGAAGACCCCTTTGCATAAATTAGTAGACAGCTCTGGATCTAGAATCAAGCAGATGTGAGCTGTACCTACCAGCTGTGGGGCCACAAGCCTCTGGATTTTCCTCTTTCCTGGCCTTGTTTCCTCATCTGTAAGATGGGCACACTGATACCTTTTCTGGCTTTTCAGAGTGGCTAATGAGATAGTATGTGACCACACTTTGTTAAGTACCTTGTAAATGTTAATAACATCATTTTGTGTCATACAGGAAATGCTTCATTGGGTGCTTGTAGTCTGACCCAACCCAAGTCCCTAGGTTATAAGGGTCAATAAGAAGATGTAATGATTTCTTTGGAAATGTTTGGCCTGTCAACTAAAATTAGTACCTTTCCATCTCTCCTCATTCTTTGGAGGACAAGGGGGTGGGCGGAGTAGGGACTGTTCAGTTCTGTTAAAATGATCTTCATAAAATTCTTAGTCAAAGGTTATCTGGACCTCTGTCTTGGTGACCCACCACATACAGGATACATCTACGTAGCCTGTCCCTAGCCTATCTAACCTAGAGAGAGAAGGGGGAGGATTATTTTTAACTTTTACCATATGCGAGACTTGTTCAGGGACAAGACTTGTTGTCCGTAAAGACTTGTCTTTAGGCAGAGGTGCAGTCCACTGAAGTGCTTGATTGAGAGTGATGGGGAAGTCTGCACTGCCATTCCTCAGGGAGCCCTAAACGTAGATTTGCCTTTGGGGGGGCTGAGGTCTCGCCGAAACCTGATTTACGGTGTTGCTCTGGTGCTGTTTCCTTCGCGTACTCTAGAGGAAATGCGCTGGTGACATTGGCACTGAGCAGGCAGCAAAGGTTTTAAAATGTCGGCTCTGGAGACAGCGCAGCACCTTGTGATGTTGGAATAGTTATACCACACTTGATCTCTGATTACGGCCAAAACAGCAGTTGCTAAATCCAGCTAACATGGAAAAACTGGGAAAGTGGGGGACATCAGCCAACCTCGTGGCAAGGGATGGGGAAAGGGGGCCTGGGTTGGACACAAAATCTTCTGTTTCCACTTGTCTGGTACTAACTGTAACACTTCTAGGTCCCGGCCCAGCCCCCACCACTTTCTTTTTAGAGCCGTAAGCGCTCTCTGCATGTTGACACTAGCTGTGGGAACTCTATGATTTAAAGTTGAGTTGAAAGAACAGCTTTTATCATTTCAAGTATGCAGCCCCAGGCCAAAACAGACAAAACAATTTTTAAAAGTCTCAGTTCAAAAGCAGCTGGAAACATTTTCTATTTTTCTCTCATGGATGTCTCCATCAAAAAGAACCCCAAATCTCTCCACTGTTCTGTGGGCCCCTTCCTCTGATTGTGTACCTGGCAGGCTCCCCGAGCCTAGCTGCGCTGTGGCTTAGTTAAGATGAATTTGAAACACAGAAGATAGAGGAAGGTGCTGCCTTTGGCCACCAACAGAGAAGCCCAGTCTACTCCTGTTATCACTGGCAAACCTGGGTTGGGGTTCTGAAAGATGGGATTGGGGTTTCTCTTCCACTGTGGCATATTATAGAAATACAAAAGTTCCATACAAAATGGAATATTTTGGCAGCTGCTACATGTTTCTTAAGAAAGCAGAAGAATTCTAATAAAGAATATATAGTCTGTTTTTAATGCATTAATAAATACCAGGCATTCTGAGTCTATAGCAGATCTCTGTTGTCCTATCATCTTCCAGGTGAGGTTCTGTACCTTACAGATCGAACATTAAGAACACTGTCCTGGGTGGGGTGCAGTGTCTCATGCCTGTAATCCTAGCATTCTGGGATGCTGAGGCGGGAGCTCAGGAGTTTGAGATCAGCCTGAGAAGGAACAAGAGCCCGTCTCTCTACTAAAAATAGAAAAAATTAGCTGGGCACAGTGCTGTGCGCCTATAGTCCCAGCTACTCGGGAGGCTGAGGCAGGAGGATCCCTTGAGCCCAGGAGTTTGAGGCTGCAGTGAGCTGTGATGATGCCATTGTACTCCTGCCAGGGCAACAGAGTGAGACTCTTTTTTGAGACAAAGAACAGTATCCTATATAAGCGAGCAGATGTTTAAAACAACACAGAAACAAATTTCATATATTCTGTATTTTCTCTAAGTGCTTCAGAATCTGCTGTGAAATTTAGGGCATATATTCCTATATTACAAATCTCACATTAGTTATTTCTTGAAAAGTAGAAACAGTGCCTGAGTGATTAAATTTACTTGTAAGAGGTTCACAGTAAATCATTTGTGGGGTTTTTTTTTTAACTCCTTTGCCCTTACAGTTGATAGATACTTATTTGTTGATTGATTTGGCATCTTTTATGCAGCCAGTATTAATATCTAATTACAGCCATTTTTGAATCAGACAGTGATGAGTAGGTGCCAAAAATTCTGTAGCCTTTATTTCCTCATGTATAGAGTAGAGATTCTGCCTCTCTCATAGGATGATTTTCAGGATCTAAAATGTTATTGTGGTAATTGACTTGATTCAATAAACTGTGAAATGCTGGGCTGATATAAATGTGATTATTGCTGCTCTGTTTCCCAGATTCACATTGTAGAATATGAGATTCTGTAACTTTGAATTGTAACCTTCATCAGGAACTCTTGCCACAGTAAAATTTTTGACTCTGTTTGTAAGTTGCTAACTTACAAACAATAGTATTGTCAATAATGTCCTTGATTCTATTATACTTTTCAAATTGGTTATTGATGTAAAGCAAAAGTGTTGATATTTATATGTTAATTATATATTCAATAGCATTGCTGACCTAGCTCATTACTTTTAGTAGTTTGACAGTTCTCTCAGATTTTCTATATAGACAATCATATCTTCTGCAAATAATAATAGTTTGTGCTCTTTTTTTCTGAATGCCTCATTTCTTTTTCTTATCTAATTGCATTGGCGAGGGCTGCCAAATGCCAAAATAATGTTGAATCGAACCACTAATAGTAGATTCCTTGAATTGTTCCTGACTTTACTGAGAATGCATCTCTAGTTTTACCATTTACCATGATATTTACTATAGTTTTTATTAAGTTAGGGAAACTCCCTTTAGTTACAGATTTTCTGTTTTATGAAAATTGTGATTGAATGTTAAAAACTGTTTCTGCATCTATTAAGAAGTTTAAATCTTTTATCCTTTCATAAAAACTAATAGTGTGGTATATTACTAGATTTCTTTTCTTGTGTTGAACCATTCTTGTTTTCCTGAGATAATGTCATTCTCTTCTGCCTGTCCCAGGTTAACTATTCCATACCATAGTCAAGAATTTGCAAGGACAGATTACTCAAAGAGGCTGGGTAACATGCTTAGTCTTTATTAAAGACTCAAGGGTTACAGATACATAAGGGCTTTCAGATGCCTGTTTATTTCCGATGTTGCAGCAGCCAATATAGATAAGATTTTGTTCCAAAGAAGGTATTTTCATTTCCTTGTTTGTGACTACAAACACAGTAGTTTATCACCCTTATCTATGCAGAAATGCAAGAGTGAAGTGATTTGTGATGCATCCAGGTTCCCTGTCTGTAAGTCTTCCTTAATTGGTGTGTTACCTGAAGATCACCCATGTGGCCATTTCTACGGCAGTCGTGGGCTTTCTGTCGACTTCTCATGTTGGGGGACCATGGGAATGTGCATAACGAAGAAAAGAAACACATTAATGAAGAAAAGTTCTGCTTCCTGTTCTAGTTTGAAAGGTAACCATTTCACAAGGCAAGGTTTTCTATACGGAATTTTGTTTACAACCCACAACAACATTGACTGCATTCAACAAATATTTATTGAGCTGCTGTTAATAAGTAGGCAAACACCAGACCCTGCTAATGTGGTATAGTGAAGTTATAATGGTACATAAACTCACAGAAACATAAGACATCTAATCTATCTTCAAGAGGATGACAGTCAGTCGTTGATTATCACTAATCTCTAGGAAGTCAGGGGGCTGTGTTCCTCCTGTGTGCTAGCCTCCATCAGAGACCTTGAGATGCCTATAGTGAAAATGCTTATCTCTGGTATGATCTAATGCATAGCCCACTGGGGAGAAAATGCAAAGTGCATACACAAAGTTGAAAACAACATTATGCAAATAAGATCACAGTTCCAGCACACAACAGAAGGTAAGTCTTAAATAAGATGCTGTTGGACTCAGAACCACATATCCAGCCAGACCATCAGTGGGGAAGAGAGAGGTCGGGAAAGGCTTTGTGCAGAATGAATAGGAATCGCAAAAGCGGGCCTAGGGGACATCTCAGCTGAAAGAAACACTGCACTGAACACATAGTTGAAAACAGGGAATGATGCCATCAGGTGGAACCGCAGCAGAAACTACTCGGTGTAGCTGGACTAAAGGGCACGTGAGGAGGAAGGGGGAAGGACTGGGAGTGAGGAGCCCAAGGCTCACATTCCTGGGCTCCTCGAAGCCAGCCTGCTGAGGAGTTGTGTTTTGTTTTAAGACTTAAACATTTACATATTTAAATGTAATATATAGCCTCCTTTGACAGTAATTAAGATGGTTGACTGGGAGGGAAAATAGGATGAAATTTAGGAACAGCAACTCAAGAGAAGCTGCTTAATACTGCCTCTCCCACCCCAAGAGGCACAGCGTACAGATAACGTTTTTATTTATTTATTTATTTTTTTATATTTTAGAGACAGAGTCTTACTCTGTCACCCAGGCTGGGCTGGAGTGCAGTGACATGATCATAGCTCACTGCAACCTCAAACTCTACCTAGGCTCAAGCTATCCTCTTGCCTCAGCCTCCTGAGTGGCTGGGACAACAGGCACACAACACCATATCTGGCTAATTTTTTTTTTCATTTTTTTGTAGAGACTGGGTCTCACTATGTTGCCCAGAAATCCTAGCCTCAAGTGATCCTCCCTCCTTACCCTCCCGAAGTACTAGGATTACAGGCGTTAGCTGCCATGCCTGGCCAGACAACATTTATTTTATGTTTCCAAATACATGGTTTTAGATGACAGAGAATTGTTTTAAGTATTATTCATATGGATGAAGCCCTATTCAAAATCAGGAATTAGGAAGACATCAAATCATCCTGCTTGGCTTTGTTGGTCTGGTTGTCAGACAAGGTCAAGAGCTTGTTTTCTTGAGGGAGGCTTGTAAATACTCACAAGTATATGGTGTTATCACCAACAAGAACTTTGATGAAGGTTGTCACCAAGATCACCTGGCTCTTAACCACCACACCCGTAAAAACAGGGAACTTCTTACTCTCTTTCTCTTCATCTGGGACCTCGCCTGGTTGGCGATGTCCTGGGTCTTGGCCTCAGCATCCTGGTAGCAGTGGAAGGGGACAGAGCAGGACAGACCAGGGAGGCTGAGATGGCTCTGTGACCGTCTCAGGAGGTGTCTGGTTCTGTTTCCTTTTGCCCACTTCTTACCCACCCCCGCCATGACCCAGCTGCACCGCCAGCCTCTCCTGAGGAGAAAGGAGCCCAGCAACTTGTCTCTCACTCCTTTTCATTCTGGAAGAGAGAGAGAGAGAGAGAAGTAGGGAGGGAGAGAGAGAGAGTGTGTGTTGGAGGGGGTGGCCCTTCTACTTGGAGCAGGGATGCCCTTGGCTTTAGTGAGGATGCCTCCCATGCTTGGCTGGATGGTGGAGGGCTAAAACCTTGTCCTGCTGCAGGCCTGGTGCTCTGGGAGAAGGGGGCTGCACAGGGTACCCAGCCAAGGCAGGGGTTCAGAGGAAGGTGAGGAAGAGTCTGAGTGGGGGACAAGAACTCCTGTTCATTAGCCTGAGAAGTGGGGAACACCAAGGAACAGGAGGGGACCTGATTCTCACTTCATTCTTGACACATACTTCAGAGCCTGTTTATGAGCAAGCTGGGATGCAACCACCTGGCAAGGGAAAGCACCTTCCTCCAAGGTCCCACCTCCTCCTGCATGCCAGTCCATTATGGGCTGGCACGAGGGTGCTCACCACCTGTTTGTAAATTCCCTTAAGCCCAAGGACCAATCACGTGGTCTACAAGTCTGCATGTTGGTTTTCACTGACTCTACCCTGACAACATAGCTTAGAAGTGGTCTAATGACAACTATAGCACCTAACATTTATTGAGTGCTTACCATGTGCCAAGCACTGTTCTAAACACTGTGTTGGCATCATTTTATTAAATCTTCCCCAGAATCATCCCTTAGAAATTGACTGCTTGTTTTAACTTAGAAACTAAAAGATAGCATTTTATACCAACAGACAAGCCAGTCTGTCACTAAGTCTCTGCTAGGCACTGTGCAGGCCCAGGGCACTGCAAGGCTACGGTTCTTGCCCTCAAGGTGCTTGAGTTGTAAAATAGTAAGAAGAAAATAGTGTGTCACAGAGCTAAGTGAGTAGGCTTGTTCTTTTATTTGCTTATTCAACAAGCATGTATTGGGCATGATTTATGATTTATTGAGCATTTATTGCTAAGCATTGCGTGAGATGCTGCAGACACAATACTAATGCACAGTTCCTGATCTTAAGGGGCCAGAACATATTTTCTGCAACAGATAAACCGGAAGTGTGGCGTGCTGGGACCTAGAACAGAGGAGAACAGGGAAGATGGAGGTGTAGAGAGGGACGTGGAATCAGTGGTTAAGAACACAGGCTTCTCTCTCCCAAGAAATGAGGTTAATAATATCACCCGTCTCCCCTTGTAGTGAGGATGGGTCTAGATGACGTAGGAGGCGCGGTTAGTGCAGTGCCTGAAATGCAGTCAGCAGCTGGTAAAAATTAGTTATTTTGTTAAGAGAGTACAAGCACTTTGAAGGCGGACCTGAGTCTTGTCCATTTGTCCTTGCACTGCCGCCCACGCCCAGAGTTAGGGTTGGCTCCCGTGCACACTAGGACTAGGATGCTAACCTGGAAGACTTCACAGATGCAGGAGGGATGTGCGGGGTGGGGAGAGAAGCAGGCCCAGCCTGAGAGGGAACGAGTGAGGGTAAGGCCCAGAGAGACAGAAGCAGCCGGGAGGGGAGCTTGTGGGCTGAGCAGGCTGCAGGGATTGCGCGGGTGTCGGGAGGCCCATCTGTCTGGGCGCTTGCTCAGGGTGTCCTCGCTAAGCTCTTCAGCCCCAGCCCTGCACCCGGTTCCTCTCATCATCCGTGTGAGTGCTCATCTACCCTCAGCAAGACCCATGCCAGCGAAAACAAAGATGATCTCTTAGTGGTTATTTATATTGTAAACCTCCTCTGGAGTCATTATTTTTCCCAGTCCAGCTTGCAATAATTTCTTAAGAAAGATAAAGTGATTTTTTAGTGTGATTTTAAAGAGTAGGCCCATCCATTAGCTTGCTTTCTGTTACTCTGTTTGGGTTTGATGTTGTTCACAACATGAACTTTCATTTGCCTTGTCTCAGGGTAGTTGGGAAGCACTGAGAAGAATCCCTATTCTGTAAAAATAGCCATCATATAAATACAGTAAAGCAGAAAGTCTCGTCTGAATGACTACCAACTGTCATTAAAATCTTCTTTCTGAGAAGGTGGAAGAGGCAGGAGGGAATGCATGGAGCTGACTCTTTAAAGATGTTACTTTTTAAAGCCTCTTTTCCGTTAACCAAAATGTAGCCTTCTGAACTTGGCGCCTCTTGTTTATCAGCAGAGAAGGAAAAAAGGAAAATGAAAGAAACTAGAAGCAGAAAACTCTGAGTTGTTTATAAAATGGGTTTTAAAAAATATTAAGAGAATGAACTACCCTTTCCTTTTTTGCTCTTAAAAATCCAAGCACTTTCAAGTTACAGCCAATTTGAAAACCTGGAGCGTGTCTTGAGGCCCAGGTCTCCCACCATCAGAAATGCGCAGCCACGAAGGAAAAGTCCAGAATTTTGGCACTTCGGAGCTGTGCCACTGTCTGGTCTGGAAAAGTACTGACCGGCAGAAAGCTGCCTTCTCCATCTTCCCGGTAGATCACCGCCCTCTCTACTCGGCACGGCTACGCCCCTCTGCCCAGGCCATCTGTCACCTCCACCTGCAAGGAGGATGTTCCATCTGAATGAGAAAGGAACTTGAGGTTCCAGTGGTACATAGTGAAAAGCTTCTAGAGCCTTAACACTATGCCCGTCTGTTGTGAGCTGGACGCGCCGATTCGGCGGCGGCAGCAGATGCCCGTCCTGCAAAGGCATCTATATTTAGGTGGGGGTGCGAGCTTGCCAAGGTAAAGAAAGACATGATGGGTGTCGCCTCAGAACACTGTTGGTCTTGGAACAGAGGCCCTCAGCATCCGTCCTCACATCTTCTACTCACAGGCAGGCCCTGTTTGCCCTGTGGGTTAGACAGGTTCATGGAGAAGAAGGCAGCTCCCCAAAGCCAAGGCAGTCTGGAAGGCATCAGAGCCCTTCCTGAATGACTGTCCTTCATGCCGGGTGGCTACGTGCCGCCGGGCAGGGACTGCACACTGTGGCTTCACAGTTGCCATACTGCAGGAGCCTCCCCACGCCCTCTGTTAGCAGGACACGTAGTGGAGCCCTGGACGGCCCAGTTGTGTCCACTGGCTCATCCTCTCTCAAAAGCAGATGTCTTTAACCCACAGTGGGAAGCTGCTTCTTCCTGGTTCTGCCTTCTGGGCCTGCTGACCGCTGGACGAAAGTCATTATCTGCCATCACTTACGTGGCTGCATCTGCTATCACTTACCTGGGGGCTGCAAAGCATCCCTTCCATCCCGGAGAAGGACAGCTCAGCCCCTTTTCCTTAGCCTCAGCCCAGACGCTTCTGCTGGTCTCAGGCCCACGCTTGTCCTGCCCCCATCCCGGAAGCTTCTCTGCTTTTTCTTTAATTGCTTCTTGGCAGGAGCCTCCACTCCAGCTGCCATTCAGTTCTCATCCTGCACATTCTCACCTGGAGGTCTTCGCTCCCTGTGTCATCCCAGCTATGCTACCTTCTGTTCCCTGGTGGAACTCCTCCTCCAGGAAGCCCTCAGCAAAGATTTGACTGATATTTTCCTGGGATGTCTTGCTTGGGGGCCTCCCTTGAGGCTCTGCTGGCATTTCTGCTGGAATGTTCCATCTCTAGGGCCTAGACCCAGACCATCCCCTGCAGTCTTAGCTGGGTGCCCAGCCCCCTCCCTGCTCTAGCTCAGGCTACCTCTGGGCCTGTCCCTCAGACGCCCTGGTGTCATCTGAGGTTCCCTTATCTTCCCAGCCAGACTGAAGACTTGTAGAGGGAAAGGGCCGTCGCCTGTTACTCACCTCTGTCTCCCCAGCGGCACCTAGCGTGGTGCTCAAGTCCCCGTGGGGGACTCCAGCTTCTATGATTCTCAAAGCCTACTGCACCAGTCCTCCCAGAGCAGCTTCGTACGGCAAGAGCAGGGACAGAGCAGGTCTCAGAGCAGGCTCCCTTTGACAGACTGGGGGAGGTGAGGACAAAATGGGACGGTAGCTCTGCCTGGGGGCTCTTGGGCCAGTGAACTGGGGGGACACCTGTAAACCCGATGTGAGAGCCCAGCTCTTCAGCAGATTGACGCTTGAGGTGCACGGGGTCCCCCAAGGAGAGCTCGCCCTCTCTCTGGCCAGGCCACTTGGCAGAGAAGTGGGCTGATCCCGGGATGGGGCGCTCTGTGCTCTGGCTCCCAGGAGAGCAGCCCCTGCCTCCCAGGAGCCTTCTGCGTCGGAGCAGCCCTGGCCCCAGGCTTCTGCTACCTTCACATCCTCGCTCTAGCAGTGAAACGCGGCAGTCCTTTTTTAGAGATTTCTGCAGCTCCCATTAAAAATGAGTCCCAAAGTTTGTGCTCCTCAGCAGAGAAAAAATGATTCCATGTGGGATAAGGGACAGGTCCTTGCCAAACCAGCCACAGACCACTCGATATAGCCATGGGCCCGGGCCCCTGGAACCCCACTGCGGGCTCCGTCTCTGGGTTCTGGAGGGAGGGGCCTCATCTTGGGCCAGTGGGTTGAGCATCCCCCTCCCTGCCAGCAGCGCCAGCCAGGGGAGCAGGGCTGGAGGGGAACAGGGAGGCCCCAGTGGGTCTGAAATGGCTCAGGTACCAAAGGAAATGTCTTTAAGGACTGTTGTTAGTGAATACAGCCCCTCATGAACCACGAGCTTAGTCCACTTAACCCCTCGCCAGTGTGGGCTCAGGGACACGCGCCCACAGGCCCCACTTTGCCTGTGTCCTGTTCCTGCAGGGACCAGCTCCTCCCTCACTGCTTTTGTTTTGTCCTGGGAAGGAGCCTGGACTTGGAGTTAGCTCTGTGCCTTCCCAGGCTGGGGAAGAAGCCAAAACTTCCACTTCCCAGGTGCGGTGCCACCACACACCTGGGGAGGATGTGTGTGTTCCACAGAGGTTGCTGCCCATCTGTTTTCAGAGCAAACGTTTGTGTGAGCGCACTCCAACAGGGAGTCTATGGAGGGCAGACCCTCTCACCACTGTGTCCACAGGCCCGGACCAGCTGCTGGGGCTCCCCTGGTCGGCGAAGGTTCTAGGCCCAGCTCCGCCGCTAACCTTGCTCAGGTCTTGCCTCTCTGGGTCTCATCCTTCCCTTCTACAGCTGCAGAGGGTGAGCTTGACCTTGTGTTAAGGTGATTTCCAGCTCCGAAATTTTAGGATTAAGATCATGCTCCCCCTCTCTGTTTTTTTTTTTGTTTTTGTTTTAAGAGATGGAGTCTTATTCCCTCGCCCAGGCTGGAGTTGCAATAGTGTGATCATAGCTCACTGTAACCTCTGTCTCCTGGGCTCAAGTGATCCTCCCACCTCAGCTACCTGAGTAGCTGAGACTACAGGTGTACACCACTGTGCCTGGCTAACTTTTTCAATTTTTTTATAGAGATGGGGTCTCACTATGTTGCCCAGGCTGGTCTCAAACTCCTGGGCTCAAGTGATCCTCCCACCTCAGCCTCCCAAAGTGCTGGGATTACAAGGCGTGAGCCACTGCACCTGCCCAGATTATGATCTATCAGACTGTTGATTCTACCTCTACCTCCAAAATACAATTTGAATATGTTCACTGCTCTCCTGGGTGCTCCCTCTCCCTCGGCCCCATGATCTTGTCACTTCCTGCTAAAGTTCAGTAGCTTAGAATAAACCCAGACCCCTCTCTGTGGACCCTCTGATCACAGAACTCTGTCCCCCTGCCGGCAGCCTGACCCACCCAGCCACAGGTTCTACACTGGTCCCTGGAGCACACCAGCTCCTTCCCCTGGGGATCTCTGCACCTGCTGTCACCTCACCTAGGGCCACCCTCACTCCACTCTTGGATGGGCTGGCTCCTTCTCACCTTTCAGATCTCAGCTTCAGTGTCACCTCCGCCAAGAGGCCTTACTCCAGATCCCCTTCCAAAGTAAGTGCTCCTCCGTTGCCCCACTTCTCACTCCATGTCTGTTGTCCTTCATGGTGCTAGGACATTTTGTAGCTCTTTCCCTGGGTGAGTCTGGTTGTGTGTGTCTTTTATCACCTCCACTAGACAGTTGGCTTCGCACGAGCAGGGACCTCCCGAGTGCAGGGCCACACCTGTCCCGATCCCAGCTGACCAGCCAGAGCCTAGCACAGCTCCTAGGGTACAGCAGGTGTTCAGTGAATGTTTGCTACATGGATGGAAAATTCCTCCACAAACAGCTCTGTTTTTCACCCCGATTTCTTGGTCTCAGGCCCAGTGGTCTCTGAGGGATCTGGATGTTGCAGTGGGGATTATAAAACACCCCAAATGTGCAATATGCATCCCTCAGTTGATACCCAAGAGGGCTTTACTCCCCACTGCACTGTTTGCCTCTGTGGCCTCAGTGCAGTGGGACTCAGATTAAAGCTGAGATTTCACATTCCCTAAGGCCCTGCTTGGTGCCAGCTTCCAGGTGAGCATTTACAATCATCTTGCATTTCCCATGATGGCCTCTGTGAGGCTGGTGGGAGAATGGAGGGAGCCATTTTCTGAGGGGGACACGGAGTCTCTGAGAGATGAGGTGACCTGGCCTAGCAGGTGTAGAGCCCGGATCTGGATGTGGGAGTGTCCAGCCCCAGGCCGGAGCTGCTCCTCTACACCCAGGTCCTGGCCAGCCAGTGGCCATGGACATTGAAGATTCCAGGGAAGTGTAGGGGGGTGGCAGGTCTCTGTGTGGGATTTCACATGGCCCTGAGGGTCATGGGGACCTGACACAGGTCATACAGGGCAGGGGGTTCTGTGAGGACTGGTGATGACTGAGGTCCGGGGGGGGCAGGCTGGGTGGCGCTGTGCCCCGCAACCCTGACCTGCCAGCTGGCTTAGGAAGGCCCTTCTGAGGCCAGCACAGACTCATAGCACTGTCCTTCAAGGGACAGCTCTCTTGGCAAGGCACCTACTTGGAGCCTCAAAACAGACCTGTTTGCCAGATGCCACAGAGGAGAAGAGACCACGGGGTACAGGACCGGACAGACCCCAGCGTGGCTCTCACCTCTGCCCTTTGCTAGCTGTGTGACCCCGGCTGGGTCGTCTGCCTCCTCTGAGCCGTAAGTTCTTTATCTATAAAGATGCTGTGGTACGGGAGAGAAGGGAGAGATCCTATTCGAGTACGGCACAGAAGTGGCCCCTCCTCGAGAATTCATGTGAGCGAGCGAAGGAGGTGTCCTCCTGCAGGACAGCTCAGAGATGGCAGCGGGCACCGTGCCGTGCTCAGCATGAGCGCCAGAAGCTTCAGCTGGGCTGCTCTGCATGAGGTCGATTACCCACAGCTTCCAAGAGTTGACTGTAAAATGTTAATGATACCAACAGGGATTTTTTTTTCAGGTTGTAAAGTTGTGTTCTCAATAATCGTAAGCAAGTAACAGCACATACTCACCTCTTGTTTGCCCTGGCCTCGGCCACTGTTCCGAGCACTCATCATCAATTTACTCAAGTAACTGTCACGACAACCCTACGAGGGAGAAGCCATTTTTGTCTTCATTTCTGAGATGAGAAAGCGGAGGCGTAGAGGGACCAGCCTGAGGTCTCACAGCTGGTAAGCGGCAGAGCAGGCCTGGATCCTGGAAGTCTGGCCTCAGAGGCAGAACTCTTAACTCCCTCTGGTGTGGCTCGGTGGCTGAAGGGGAGTCCGACCCAGGGTGAGAGAAGACCTGCCATTCAAACAGAACAGGTTGCCAGGCCGTAACGATTCTGTTCTGCTTCACACGGCTGGGAAATAGGACGAGGTGAAACGCTGGGAAGACGTCTTGGGACGTAGAGGGCAGAATGGGGCCCCACCGAGGGCTGCCTACCCTCTGTCTTCTTGCCTATTTTTGGACACAGTTTTTCTCTTATTGTATTTTTGGGCAATTATTATTATATAAATATTCTGCAAACCTCTTCCTTTTAAGCTATATTTCTTTCTCTTTTGAATTTTTAAAAATCAAACTTATTGATGTACATACCATACAATAAAATATATGTAAAGTGTACATTTCTATGAGTTGTGACAAACTTACGCAGCTGTGTGACCACCACCACAGTAAAAGCATAGAAGAGTTCCATCACCCTGGGGGCCCTTCCCAATTTGCCCACTACCTGGCCCCAAGCAACCGGGCTCTGCTTGTTTTCTGTCATTACAGGTTGGATTTACATTTTCTAGAATTTCATATAAATAGAATCTTATGGTGGATACTCTTGTCTGGCTTCTCTTGCTCAGTGTAATGGATTTTGTTTGTTTTTTGAGACAGGGTCTCGCTCTGTCTCCTGGCTGGAGTGCAGTGGCGTCACCATAGCTCACTGCAGCCTCCAATTCCTGGGCTCAAGTGGTCCTCTTGCTTCAGTCTCCGGAGTAGCTGGAACTACAGGCGCGTGACACCACACCTGGCTAATTTTTCTAGTTTTTATAGAGACGGGGTCTCGCTCTTGCTCAGGCTGGTCTCGAGCTCCTGGCCTCAAGCGATCCACCCGCCTTGGCCTCCCAGAGTGCTGGGGTTACAGGTGTGAGCCACCGCGCCCGGCCTCAGCATGATTTTGAGATTCATCCATGTTGTTGCGTGTGTCAGCAGTTTGTTCCTTTTTGTTGCTGAGTAGTGTCCCATATTATGAATGTGCCATAACTGTTTACTCACCCATTGAGGAGGACTTGCACTGCTTCCAGTTTGCGTCTGTTATAAATAAAGCTTCCGTGAATGTTTGTATACAAGTCTTTGTGTGGACATGTTTCCTTTTTCCTAGGTGATTATCCAGGACTGTAGTTTTTGGGTCCTATAATGGAAGTACATGTTTAATTTTTTAAGAAGCCGCCAATCTGGTTTTCAAGTCAGCTGTGCTGTTTCTGCCACTAGCAGCGTATGAGAGCTCTGGTCGCACCACGTCCCGGCCAGCACTTGGAGCTGGCAGTCCTTCTCATTCTAGCCATTTGGGTGGGTATGTAGTGGTATCCCACTGTGGGTTTTATTGTCACTCTCTGATGAGGATGGATGTTGGACAACTTTTCATGTACTTATTTGCCATCTGTATATCTTCTTTTGCGGCACTGCTTTCAAATCTCTTGGCCCATGTTTTCATTGGGTTATTCATCTTACTGAGTTGTAAGACCGCTTATACTTTCTAGACAAAAGTCCTTTGTCAGATATTTGTATTGCATATTTTCTCAATGACTTTGGCTTGCTTTTTCATTTTCTTCTTAATGTCTTTAAGACAGAAACAGTTTTGAATTTTGAAGCTCAGCTTATTAATTTTTCTTTTATATTATAGCTCCTGCTTCCGGTGCCCTAGGAAATCTCTGCCTACGCCCAAAGGCTCACTGATTTTCTTTTATGTTCTTTTCTAGAAATTTTATAGTTTTAGCTTTTACATATATGTCTGTGATCCATTTCGAGTTAATTTTTGGGTGTGGCATAAGCTAAGGGTGGGTGTTTGGTTTCCTCCGTCTGCGTACCTCACTCTCCCGCCACCGTTGGTTGAAGACCGGCCTTTCCACATCTGGCGCCTTGCTGAAGGCCAGCTGCCCGCGTGCGCGGCCTGCTCCTGCCCCTCCGTTCTCGGCTGTCCTCACCTCGGTACCGCACAGGCGAGTGACTGCAGCTCTGTGGAAAGTCAGAGAGGTGGCGTCTGTCTTGTTACTCCCATGGTCAGGCCCCGTGGCAGGGCCCTGAGGACCCCATGCAGGGGCTGTAAACCTGTCAGCCGTCCTAGGACTGAAGCCTGGCCCTGGCCTGAGATTCCCGGTCGCCTGCGTTTGCATCATTCACAGTTGCAAATCCTCTCCTCCCGCCGAGTGCACTCTGCGTGTGTGTCTGTCCTCCAGCCGCCTCCCCTGGAGCTCTGAGCTCACGAGCCTTTCTCCTCCTCTCTTCCCTCTCTCCAGTGTTGACCCCAAAAGCCCTTTGGGGTAGAGAACAAACATGCAGAAGTGCCTGCCTTTTTAAAAGGAAACTTCAAAAAGTTTTCTAAGGAACTGAAAATAAGAACTACATAACAGAAACCATTTCGCAGCCTCCAGCCAGGTCATTTATCTCAATAACCATTTCATTTAAAACGTGGGCCAAACATATAAATCATATCTTGAAAGAACGTATGTTAGTGCCACAAAAATTACCCTGTATTATTACCACCTAATTTTAAAAATGTGTTTTGAAGCTTGAGAGAATGCAGACGAGCCCCGGGCGCTGCCCTTCTCCCGCCCGGCAGAGCACAGCAGGGCAGCGGGCGCCGCGAAGCTGCTGCTCTTTGGAAGCCACCCGCCTTTGGATGTCATTTGGTCATTAGCCCGTCTGCTCCTGGCCCTTGCACCCAGGCAGCCAGCACCCGGAGAGCAGAGATGCTGGTGTTCATTCAGCAACATCCCCAGAGGGAAGGTGCTAAATATAGCAGGGCCCTGAGCTCCATTTTCCAGACTAAGAAGACGGACAGGGGCGGAGCAGCCTCTCTGTCGCTGTGGGCTGGGAATTCCAGAGTCTTCTGTTGGAAACCTAAGGATTTCATGGCTAAAATGCCAGCACTTCCCTTTTGGCAGGAGGTTTCTTACTTGCTTCTCAGCACTTCCGGGGAGGGACAAACAAAAGAAACCAGCAGGGGCTCAGTGCCTATGCCTTGCCACAGGCCTGGGCACTTCCTGTAGCTGGTGTCCACCCCACCCCTCAGGTTCCATCCGTGTCCCCACCCTGTGCCATGGTTTTTCCTGATCGGGTCCTCCATTTCCCCCTTTCCCAGCCTCCTAGCTTCTCTGCGCCACTCTGCTTTCCTCCTGTGCCTCCTCCAAGAGCCTGACCCGCTGGGCGTCCCCTCCAGGGCCCTGTCCCGTGTTTCAGTGTCAGCTTTGCTCTTGGCGGTGGAGCAGGGAAGTCTGCAAGTGCTGAGCACCTCCCGGTGCCTCATCGGCGCAGGCCTGGCAGGTGACCTTTCTCTTTCTCTGGGTCTAGGTTCTGAGGCACAGGCTGCTCTTTCAGACACCGCCCTTGTCAGTTGAATCCCCGCGCGTCTTCGTGGAGGGAGTGGGGAGAACTGGGAGCGTGGTGCCCTCTGGAGGTGGCGCCAGCCCACGTGTGCGCGCAGGTCCAGCCTCTGCCCATGCGCCTCTGACCAGCTCACAGGCGTCTGCCAGATGGGGCTCCCGACCCAGCCCCACCACAGAGGAGCGGCCCCCATCCCACCAACATAAAGCATTTCTGTTCTCATTTTCCTCCCCTCATCCTTGGCTCCTGTGTTCTTTGTGTAAGTCGCTATTTACATCTCACCAGAGGCCTTGGACGTGACTCTGTCTTTCTAGTAAAACCTTAACCTTATTCCTGGTCCCCTGGAGCGGTGGGTGTCATGGAGCCATGCACACTGGTCCTGAAGTGGGCCGGGGGTGGGGAAGGCTGGGGGAACTTCTCTGCCCGAAGACTGTAGCGCTTCTGGAAGTTGCCCCTGAAGCTCTGCTTCCCCTTCTCCCACCTTCCTCCCTCCCTGGCCCTCAGCTGCCTGGTCTCTGGAGGGCTGAGTTTGGGTCTTCATTCCTCTCCCAAGTCTGGTGCCCAGCTCAGCCCAGCCTGGGGAGGAAGTAAGTGTTTAGGTTACAGGTGGGAAGGCAGGCAGGTGTCTTTCGAGAGAGAGGCACCAGCGTGGTGTGGGGGGGGGCGAGGGGAGGAGCCATTTGTCTCCACTGAAGGATGATGACAGGCTTGTGGGTGGAGGGTGACTGAGGTTGGGCTGTGGCTGCTGGTGACAGACAGCAGGGGCCCCTGGAGGCTTCCTGCAGGGTGTGGGCCTGTTCGCCCTTCCTTGTCTGGCGCCAGCCCTCTCCCTGCCCTCCTGTTCATCCCTGAGGCCAGTTGTCCGTGGCCCCAGCAGGCCTAGGCAGTTCACCTCAGCCACCCTCAACCAAGGGGCAAAAGGACCTATGAGCTTTCGGTTTTGGACTTTCTGTGAGACGGCAGGGTTGGCTCATGTCCCCATGGTGTGATGGGGGTGGAGGGCTCCAGACAGGAATCTGGGAACCAGGAAGTCGGAACCTGGGCCTTTACCCAGCACCGCCTCCCAGCCCTCTCCGGGACGTGGGTTGCGTTGCACAAGCAGACCTGGACCTGGCAGGGTTAGTGACCTATGGGGAGTCCCCCTCGGGGGAGAGCCCCTCAGCTGCCTTGTGCAGAGCGTCCTTTCCGGCAGAAGCGAGAACAGCCACCACTCCGCCTCCCCGGGCCTGGCCCGTAGCAGGGCTCAGGAGGAGAAGGGGGCATCAGTGGCCTGGGGCCAGACTTCCCTCAGGAAGTTGCCCGCAGCCCTCCCCACCGTCCTTCTGGGCCTTGGGGACCAAGGGCTTCACTTGCCGGAGTCCTCAGCAACCAGCTGGGCTGAGGGACCCTTCCTTGACTGTTTGATTCTTGGGTCTTACGTTCATACCAAAATCCCCCCTTTTATTCTCCGCCTGGAATAACATCCAGAGCAAACTGGCTGGAATCATGGTTCATTCAGAACCTCTCCGTTGGGCCAGGCCCTATGATCGGGCTGGGGGCACAGTGGTGACCAGGCAGCGTGTGGTCCCATGGGGGAGTCAGGCAGATGCACAGACTATAAGGCAATGAAAACTTATGGTGGGCGCTGGAGGAACCAAGTGGGTGGAGACCGAGGAGCTCGAACCCCGATGTTTGAGCAGGGAAGTCACTGCAGACCCCGCTACAGGGCCAGCCGTGTGGGAGGGTCCACCAGGGAAGGGTCTTCTATGCCAAAGGGGCACGTGCAGGAGGCCTGAGGAAGGGGCAAGCTTGCCAAACTCAGGGCCAGGAGGAGGCTGGGGCCGGAGTCTGGAGAGGGAGGCAGAGTCTCGGAAGGTAAGCCTAGACAGGGTGGCAGTGCTGGGGCTTGGGGGGCTGAAACAAGTTTGGATTTCACTCTGCCTGTGTGCAAGGGGAGCCTTTGAAGGCTGTAGAACCTGGGGAAAGACCAGATGGGATTGTTTTTTGAGAAGGCCGGTCTGGTGCTGTGAGAATGGGAACAGCGCCAGATGGGCTGTGGAGCCGGAATAGCCAGAGTCACTGATACCTGTGGGGACGACAGATCCTGTTCTCTCCAGCGCCTAGAGAGCCCTGTGGCCTGCCCGCTGCTGCTCCCCGCTCTTCTGCTCCTGCCCTTCCCGTCCACAGGCCCGACCTAGGACCTCACAGGCCAAGCACCGGCCCAGTCTGCTGTCCTGTCTCGGGCCTCCTTGCCCTGAGCAGCCCTGCCTGGCCCGCCTCTCCTGCAGGCATGTGTCCCTCTGTGGTCTGTCCCCTGAGTCTTGCTTGGAATCATTTTCAGGTGTCCCCTCTCCTTTTTCTCCCCTAGTCCCCACAGCCAGCTCCTGGCAGTGGGGGACAGTAAGCGCTCACTGACTGTCAGGCAGCCCACTGTAGAATAAACGGGGTCAGTGTCCCCTATGGTTGCCTGTGGATTTGAGGAAGATCCTGACCACCCAGAGAGGCGAAAAGGAAAGAATGCCCCGCCGTGCCTTGTGCTGAACTGCCTGCCAGTAATGGTTTTTGAAGGAATGAATGCACACGAGTGAATGAGTGAATGGCTGCTATGTGATCTTGTCAGAAGTACGAGGGGCCTTCACTCCTCCCCCAAGCGGACTGAATCCTGGCTGGGAAGTCTGGGGAAGCCCAGTCCGCCATCCTCATCTGGTCGCCAGCACACACGCCCACGGGCCCCTCTGTTCCGTCTCAGCAGATCCGCACACCTGTGAGGACCCTGCGGGGAGGTGGGGGCAGGGCTGCTCAGAGAGGTCTGGATGCTTCCATCTTTGTAGTAAAAACATAAATAAGTGAATGCCAAAACTGGGTTTCAAAAACTGTGGCACATTTAAATGTTTACATTTAACAAATGAACACTTTTAACACGCCCACACAGAAATATAATTTTGCCATTCACAAGGTAATTACAGTGTTTATAAAAGAAGGACCTCAGTTCATGGCGTGCTCCAGGCAGTGTGGTCCCGAAATGGGACACAAGTTTGAAACTGGCTCCTTTCAAACGCGTCTGTCTCATTTGGAGACAGTTAAAGCTTGAGGTCCTTCGGGTGTGTGCGGTCCAGGCTGGACCCTCCTCCTGGCTCCTTGTGGAAGGTCCCCTCCCCCTGATTCAGAGTGTGGCCCAGCTCTGCCCTCTTCCATTGCTAGCGGCAGCCAGGACACTGACGGCTCTGGTCAGGCCTGACCAGAAGGGCCAAGCCTACCCCTGCCGGCCGAGAGCCAAACAGGCCAATGCCAGTCCTGTCCCTGGCCGGCCCACAGCCCGAGCCACGGGCAGCTCAGACTCTGCCTCCTGAACTGGGTCTCAGGACAAAGGTTGGGGCCCCGGGAGCCAGAGCAGATCGGAAGCTGGCCTGGCCGTGGCCGCCCTGCGTTTGTTTGTAGTGCCTGTGTGTGCCGTTGGTCTGGGGCCACTCACTGCTGCAGCATGGGAACAGGCAGTGCAGGGGGCAGGAGTGCCTGGGCTCCGGAGAGCAGACTTCAGAGACTGTCCTTAATCATTTGTTTAGAAGGAACTGTGTCTAACGATTCGGAAGTGGTGAGATAAAGCAGGAAAATCCTCTTCCCTATCCCTTGCTGGCTCGGCCTCCTTGACAAGTTCTGTAATTTTCCCTGAGCTTCAGTTCCCTACTTTGTGAAACGGGGCAGTCACGTCATTGTCCTTGGGCTGTTGAGAAGACTGAGTGGAAGCAGGGGTTTGGCCGAGTAATATTCCGCTGTATGGACAGACCACATTTTGTTTCTCCATTCATCAGTTGATAGACATTGGGTTGTTTCTACTTTTTTCCTATTACAAATACTAATTTTTACTTTTATGAATACTACTGTACTATAAATAATACTATGAATGTTTGTGTACAAATTTTTGTGTGGACATATGTTTTCATTTCTCTTGGGTGATTACCTAGGACTAGAATTATTGTGCCATATAACTCTGTTTAACTTCTTGATGAACTACAAGATGCTTTTATAAGGTAGCTGGACCACTTTCCATTTCCATCAGCAATGTGTGGAGGTTTCTGTATGTCCATATCCTTGTCAACACTTGTTATTATCTGACTTTTTCATTGTAGCCATCCTAGTGAAAGTGAAGTGGTATCTCATGGTTTTTATTTGCATTTGCCTGGTGACTAATGATGTTTGAGTACCTTTTCATGTGCTTCTTATGCCTTCTGTGGAGAAGTATTTATTCAGTTCCTTTGCCCATTTTTAAATTGAGTTATGTGTCTTTTTATTATTGAGTTGTAAAAGGTCTTTATATATTCTAGATACAGGTCCCTTATCAATATGATTTGCAAATATTTCCTCTCATTCTCCGGGTTGTCTTTTCTCTTTCTTAATAGTGTCCTCTGAAGCACAAAAGGTTTTTTTTTTTTTTTTTTGAGACAGAGTCTTACTCTGTTGCCCGGGCTAGAGTGAGTGCCGTGGCGTCAGCTTAGCTCACAGCAACCTCAAACTCCTGGGCTCAAGCAATCCTTCTGCCTCAGCCTCCCAAGTAGCTGGGA